>JABUQX010092012.1:35000-45000 GCA_015478945.1 Trachelipus rathkii | reverse complement strand
ATTGCAAGTGCGAGCAATAAATGATCAGATGATGAAACTGGAACAAATATTCCTCATTCCAGAAGGACTTCCTGGAAGATCTGTGGTGAGGTAAGTCTATGATGGCCATGGTTAGCTTTCCTTTTAACAATATAATTAATCCATTTATTCACGTTGACAAAATTAAGGAAAGACAAACAAATTGATTAACGAACGAACCAACCAACCAACACCAATTTATCGGATTATTTATTACCTTTCAAATATTTTTTTATTTTAATCACTAATGTTTACATATGGTGAGAATTTTAAAACATGCTCGACTGTTTTTTCGCATTATATCAGTTTGAATATAATATTCGAATGGGCAATGTTGTGAAATCAAACTCTTTGTTAACGCTTGCTTTCTCGTCTCCATTTCTTTACAAATATATTTCTTTCTTTTTTTATTCTACTTGAGTGTTGATAAAACTAATACGTCAAAACATACCCTCAAATTATCCATATACTTACTTGTATTCAATTCGAAAATTTCCTGAACTGTAAAACTTTATCCTCAAAGTCTAACACTACATTGTCATCAAGGTAATGAAAGGGCTTAGTGAACTCTCAATGGCACTCTTATTGCCAGATATATTAAAAAAAGACTAAAACTTAGCCGATTTTGAAACCATGAACAGACTGCAAAGCGGAAGACACCGATATCTTCATAAATAAGGATTAAATAAGTACACAGGCTCGAAATGAATTAGACCAGATATAGTGGAGAATCAAACAGCTAGATCACAATTTTTGAGGAACTACCATTAATGGTCTAAATAAGATTTTGTACAGTTACGGTATATTCGCCTATGAATCCAGATGAAGATCAGATGATGGATTGTGTTGGGGGCTTCTTTGTAAAAAATGCGCTTAGTGCCACATTATTTTCCGAGTAGCTTTTGGTAGAGCCGATGAGGTACTGTGATTATGTTGGCTAGAATTTGTTTGGGAGTTCGTTTACACAATTTTACATCGTCTAACCCAGAAAGGCACACTTTAATCCTCTTAGTAACCAGAAAGCTACTCTTTATGCCTCTTAGCAGAATTTGTATTGCTTTATACTGCATAAATTGGGAAGAAATCTCTCCAGGCAGCACGATAATGCCCGGATTTTCTTTGCAACTACATTTTAATTTTCAAAGAGATGAATTTAACGCCTTTAGTATGCCCAGTCGGTTCCTAGAATTAAATAACAATCACATCAAGCATGTTTGGAGCATGCTATTGGAATATCCTTAAAGAAAAGAGTGGAAGTACTTAAATAATCTTCAAGAGTTAAAAATTATTCTCTTAGACGAAGCTATATTGCCTTCATAAAAAATAGTACTTTGAAAGGAGGAGGCCAACAATAATAGAAGTTATCAGAGTACGAGAAGCGAATGCAATATAAAAATTAATTATTTTATTTCATAATTTAACAGAACAATAAATTAAAACCAAAAATTTTATACGAGGTTTCTTTGAAAATTTAATTTTAAACCTTTTTGGTATGGTTTTTAAAACCTAATTAGATGACATTTCTGCATTAGAGACCAACGAATGAATTTGTTGAAGAATCGCTAAAAAAACGTTTGAAGAATAAATATTTTGATTTCATTTCACTAATATATTTTGCCTTTCTCTAATTTTCTCCATGAGTGCAATGTTTTCTATCATTAAGAGATTTGGTTAGTTTAATTGGGAAATGTTAATACAATCATCCAAACACACTCAGATCTTAAGACCCCCCTTTTGCTGCTATTGTTGAACATCATAACTCATGGGCAGAACCTATTTGGTGAGTTGGTTTATTAAGTTCTTGAAGGTGTAAAATTTCACTTACTTTTTTGTTTTTATACTTTTAATATCTTCTATATTATTTTTAATTTCAAAAGGTCATAACCCCACACCTTCCCCTGGTCACGAATTTCCTTGACTTTATCCGTTATATAAAAACTATCTCTTTCCATATATTTTAAATATTTTATACAAAGAAACTATAGACTTAGAATTATAAGGTTTATCTTGATTTTTATCTTTCATTGACATTTGAAAAAATTATTTTTGGAATTTGATATCAAATTATAATAATGATTAGCAATTATAAGTATATTATCAATTTGTTTACAGAAACGCAGCTTTTGCTTCAAGTCAGTTCGACGATTATGCTTCAAGTGGCTTCCCTGCTTTTTCAGATTTACTCTATGATTTTGACTCTTTGAACCAAACTGAGCAGCAATCAAGAACAAAAATTATTAAGCGTCATATATCAGACCTTACAATAATGACAGATAGAGCTACGGCTTTCCTGGAAGACGTGTATATAATATAAAAGAGAAGCATAGTGATTCACTCTAGAAAGTAAATTGGGTCTTCCTAAATCTATATATATCTTAAATTTGCTTAAGACGAAATATTTTAAGTTACACAATATTAATTTATATTAGAACCTCTGTTTTCTTTTTAGAGTAAAAGTAATAGCAGTATTATTGTTTTCAAATATTCGTATATTGATACGAATCAAATGAACACATTAATTTGCTCATACAAAATAGCGTTTATTATCGAACAAATTGTATCATTCTGTTGTGATAAAATGATATGTTTGGAATGGAAACTTTTGGATATTTCCTTTTGATAGATTAAATGGAACTTCCGCAGAACTGCAGATTTATATCTACAAAATGAGAGAGCTAAACTTTATCACAGTGTAGCTTTTAAAATTCCTTAATTGTTAAATTATGTTTCAGTTTTACTTTGATGTAATTGAGAAGGGCCAATTGGTTCTTTTTTGAAATTCAATCAGATAAGCATTGTACTAATCCTTAATAATATTTGAAAATAAATCCTTAACGAAAATAAATTGAAATTTAAATAATAATCTTCATTTGGAAGATTTCATTTGTTAAAGATGTAACAACAGCTGTTTGCTAAATATAAGTGTTTGAAACCTTATAAATTTTAATGTCTGATTAGTAAATAAAAATGTATCTTGTAGATGATTACAAAATTTATTAAAAACAATTGAAAAATTTAAGTAATAGGTAAAATTACGATAAAATCTATAAATATTTGAAGGAATATTTATTTTTGTATATTAATTTAAAAAATATATTTCATATATATTATATATATATATATTTATATTTTTTCCTTATTAATTAATAACTTATCATATATATATATATATTATTATAATAATAACATTAATAATAATAATAATAATAATAATGTACCATTTTACATTTATCAAGTTAGAATACACAAAGAGTTACAAAGTTTGAGCTAAACGAGTACAAAGCAGTATAACAGTTAAATTAATCAAATAAAGGAGTTTAATTAAAACAAGATTCTTAATACAAAAAGATTCCTGTTAATAATAAAGTTTTTAAGCAATAATTCGTGAATTTCCTTAACAAAACATGTTGCTTTTTCATTGTGTCATAGAGCCATAGAATGAATATAGGCCTTATTATAAGATTTTGAACTTAGCATCTTGAAGGCAAAGGTGTTAAATTCAATTACGAGTATTAGTATGTGTGGAATTTAGTGTCTTTATCTGTGTATCAGCAATTGGAATGTTGAAGGAGCTTATCATGTATGACGGAATTGATACTTCTTGCATTCGGTTGACTATCTTGGCGCTATTTTTTTAACAGGGTTCTTTGCTGTTTGGGTTCGCACCTAAATCGATTGAAATGAAAATGTAAGGTTCGGTGAGATAAATGACTACGTAGAGTTGTCTTGGATGAATTAATTTTCGGATATATAATTGTTTAATAATTTTCTTTGTAATTGATAAAAATTGTTCTAATTTTAAATATGTTGTAATTAATGGAACTCGTAAAATTTATTTAATCTATTCAAGTCTTTATGGAAGATTAATTAAAGGGAGAGTGAGAATCTACCTTCTTTTTATTTAAGTTCAGGTTTATTGCGGTCAATACTGAAAATTTATTTGAGCTTTGTGAATGCATATTTGCAAGATACATTGATTGTTTGTTTTTTAATGTTTAATGTACTGATAGATGTAAAATCGTAGTTCGTAATGTATATAATGTAATTTATATTACCAAATTCAAATATATAGTCAGCCTCAGAGCTGGGTATAGGTCACTCACATATAGTACGCAAATCGAGGTAGTCAAACTGGGCACTATATATGTGAGCTCCTATTGATTATATTGGCTTAACTAAATATCGAGTTACTAATCCTAATTTATTAAATTTTGACCTATATACATATTAGTGTTAATAGTTAGTTATGTGTGTAATAGCTTATATAAGTATAATATGACTGCAAAATGAGTGTGATCCTTTATTGAATGACTGGCCAACGCTAAAATCTTGACAAAAAAGTTAAAGTTAGATGAAGGAACATTTCATAAATTATATAATACAAGTAATAAAGAGTACTGTAATATTAGGTACTTACTTATATATCATTTTATGATTGTACTATATTTTTCCTTTTATAGCTATTTTGTTTGTAGTGGGAGTGATTTAATTCCGGAAACCTATAGAGTATATTTATACTACTATTAATATGCTATATATCATATATATATATAATATATAATACTATAATAGAATATAGAATATGAATATATATTTATCTCATATAGTATATATATATATATATATATATATATATATATATATATATATATATATATATATATATTAGCAGCATGACATTGTGCATACACATGGATATGAGACAGGAAGACACACACATAATATGGACAGGACATAATAATGACCAGGTCACAAAATCCATGTGAACCTGAAACTGATCTCTGAGCCACCAAAGCATTACTGATTTGACACATTATTATTACATACATAAATATTATATATATATATATAAACAAATGCTATTTTTCAAATTCACACTTTTATATGTATATAAATACAATTAACCCCTATTCTATTCACTGATGAAATCATAAATTTCATTAATTTAACATATTTTATTTAAAATATGACAAATTATAACTAAATATTCTCATTTGAATCCTCCTAGCATCCGTGGGTTATCCCTCCACCTCTTTTAGGGGTTTCCAAAGAGAGAATGTGATTGTTTCAGGCTGTGGATATTGTTAACTTTGTAGCGGTTGGGTTTGATATTCAGCATTGCCACATCGTTCCAGTTTCTTTAAAATTCGTTTGCATAAAGTGAACATTTTAAGACTTTCGTTAATTGTTTCATCCATTGTATAATTACCTCTGTCTCGGTCAAAGTTATCTGTATTATTTATAATATAAGCTTCATAAAATTTTCTATATATATGATTGTTTATTATTTGTATTTTCTGGTTATTTTCAATATTGATGGGATGCTTTTTGTTCGTTTGATGTATTACTAGGGGAGAGTTACTATTATAAGTGCGTAAATCGTATTTGTGCTGATATATCCTTCTGTTAAAGTATATCGTTTCCCCTATATATTTGTCGTTAAATGATTTACATGAAATGGCGTAGATTGCTGCATTGTTATTATTGTTGAATTTGGGTTTTAATAGTTTATTAAGAGTATTGTATTTTGTTATTACGTTTAGGTTTTGTGATTTGTAATTTATATCTGTATTGATTGTTAATGTGTATTTATGTTTATTAAAGGTATCGAAGTTTATGTTTGTATTATTTTCCTTATTTGAAAAAAAAATTTTGATTTATTTAGGTTAATGATATTTTTTGGGTATTTCAATTTGATGAACGTATCATTAATGTTTTTAATTTCTGTTTCAAATGTTTGTTCACTGCATATTCGGTAAGCACGTAGTGCTAAAGTAACCATGACACAACTAATGAACCCTTCCATTCATTTATAAATAGTATAACACCCTCAATTAAATTACTATAGAATACTCCGTTAATAAAAATCTCTCTTTTCTTGATGTATTAATAAACTGGAACAATCCTAATAACCTAATTTTCTCAGTCTAAAGAAAAGCAACACATAATCCTAAATACAAACACTGGTATTCTACGCATAAAATACATATTAAAAAGGGTGTTATAGTTGCTTTAATACTTCGTGCTTACCAAATATGCAGTGAATAAACAATAGAAACAGAAATTGAAAACATAAAAGATACGTTCATCAAATTAGATTAACCAAAAAATATCATTAACTAGAGTCTAAATAAAGCGAAAAAAATCTTTACAAATAAGGAAAATAATACAAACACAAACTACGATACCTTTAATAAACAAATACACATTAACAATCAATGCAGATATAAATTACAAATCACAAAACCTAAACGTAATAACAAAATACAATACTCTTAAAAAACTATTAAAACCCAAAATCAACAATAATAACAATGCAGCAATCTACGCCATTTCATGTAAATCATTTAACGACAAATATATAGTTGAAACAATATACTTTAGCAGAAGGATATATCAGCACAAATACGATTTACGCACTTATAATAGTAACTCTCCCCTAGTATTACATCAAACGAACAAAAGCCATCCCATCAATATTGAAAATAATCAGAAAATGCAAATAATAAACAATCATAAATATAGAAAATTTTATGAAGCTTATATTATAAAGAATACAGATAACTTTGACCGAGACATAGGTATTATAGATGAAACAATTAACGAAAGTCTAAAAATGTCCACTACATGCAAATGAATTTTAAAGAAACTGGAACGATGAGGCAATGCTGAATATCAAAACCAACCGCTACAAAGTTAACAATATCCACAGCCTGAAACAATCACATTCTCTCTTTGGAAACCCTTGAAAGAGGTGGAGGGATACCCCACGAAAGCTAAGAGGATTCAAATGAGAAAGTATAGTTACAATTTGTCATATTTTAAATAAAATGTATTAAATTAATGTAATTTATGATTTCATCAGTGAATAGAATAGGGGTTAATTGTATATATATATATATATATATATATATATATATATATATATATATATATATATATATATATATATATATATATATATAATAAAGAAAGAGAGTATATATATATATATATATATATATATATAGGAAAGAAGACTAGTGAAAAAGAAAGAGAGAGGAGAGAGAGAGAGAGAGAGACCACACACATTCCCATCCTGAGACACACACACATATCTCTCAGATCTATAAACCAGAATCCAAAAATATTATCCCAATCTCAAACACCTTCACTGAGCTCAAGATCAACCATCCAATTCAGTGATGTGGACCACTGTTCTGGGAAATTCATGAAAGTCTCGAATTACGTGTGCTATTACATATTATTACACATACATAAACACATACATACATACACACACACATATTACATATACATAACATACATATGAGCAGTGAGGAATTTATAGATATATATATATTTGTTTGATTTATATATATTACATATATTTTTATTTTTTTATATATATATATATATATATATATATATATATATATATATATATATATATATATATATATATATATATATATATATATTAATATATAAATATTAGAATAAGAATGGAAAAAATATGGACAGGCTATGAGAGCAATGTACACCTTACTGGATGGCTGGCGGAACGCTGGAATGGATGCTGCGCTGCAATATTCGAAAGCATTGGATCCCGATGCCGCTGTATGGAGCCGAAACATGGACTACTACGAGAAGAGGGAGAGTAGAATAGCCAAGCGGCAGAAATGAGAGCTCTGAGAGCAATGACTGGAAGAGGCAGAAGAGACAGAATAAGGAACGAAGTAAACAGAGAAACTGTAGGAGTGAAGAAGATTTTACTGAAGATGGATGTAGGAAGATTGAGATGGTGGGGGCATCTGAAGAGGATGAAGCTTGACAGAAAGCTGAAAAGAAGATGGGTGTGGACACCGTAGTTATGAAGACCGAAGGGTAGACCAAAGAAGAGATGGACCGAACCGGTGGTGGATTCTCTAAAAAAAATGTCAACTGCAGACAATGAGATGGTTGAAAAGAAGAGGAGTGGTCCAGGAGAGGGATGTCTGGAGGAAGACCCTCGCGCGACTGACATGATGAAAGTTCTTTCTGGGAGAGGAAGTAAGAGGAGGAGCATATATATATATATATATATATATATGAGAAAGAGGAGAGTGGTGGAGGGAGAGAGTGAGACTGGGCGGCGCGCTTCTAACATACATACATACACACATACATACACTCCAATTTTAATTCATTCGCACTGCAATTATAAAGAAACCATAATAAGCACAAGCATCAAGCATTAAGCACAAGCACAAGCACAAGACCTAGGACCTGAGTCCATAACAAGCACAAGCATCAAGTAAGCACAAGGAGCATCTCTTTACATACATACATACATATACATATTACATACATATATATATATATATATATATATATATATATATATATATATAAATATATACATATTTGTATATAGATATATATGAAAAAATATATATATATATATATATATATATATATATATATATATATATATATATATATATATATATATATATATATATATATATATATATATATTTAATATAAACATCAGCATCATCACCACCACACATCTTCTCCCCCCAAGACTGGGGGGTAAGGTGCACATGCACCGGAAACAGAAAAAATAGTAGAATATGAAGCAAGTAGCAAAGAAAGCCCAGCCTTACCACCTTTATATCACTAGTGAGAACTCTGTCGCAGTCAGAACAATCCACCCTAGAGCTTCAAGGACTGCGATGGACCCTCACAATGACATCTTGTCAATGTGGGGTTCATTCCCTGACCCAGGTGGGCTACAACCATACCTCCTCGCAAAACAAACCCCTGCTATTCACTCCTGTTATGCATTACTTTTTTCGCTCACCAACTTGCTACATTTCTCTCCTGCAAACATTCTTTTTCAGACTCAATCCACTTTTTCTTCGGCTCCCCCATCAGGTCTATTCCCCAACACACTCCCTACTCATACATCCTCGCTTCTAACCGACCCGACTATCCATCCTTTCCACATGACCAAACCTTCTAACGTACCTTCATTTATTCTCTCATTTACCCCATTCTCTACACCAACACCACACACCCCCCTAATACGTTCATATTCCTCATTTTTATCATTTCTTTTCACACCTAACACGACAGTAAGATTGTCCATCTGAACCCATTGTACTTTAGATCTATACCTCTTATTCCAGACCATAGTCCCACTACTTTTTACATTAACACGGTAAATTTCGACCTCAGCAAGACCCTAGCGCACTCAAGACTAACCTTTACATCCACCTCCTCAACGATTTACTTGCACCAGCCACCTTAGCCATTTACAACTTTCCTACTACACTCTGCATCATCCGTTCCCTTTTCATTCAACATATATCCTAAATATTTAAATTCAGACACTTTTTCCAGCTGTTGACCATCTAACATAACTTCACACCGAGGACTGTCCTCACCCACAACAATTGCCTTACTCTTATCTACGTTTACTTTCAAACCCTTCCACACACCCTACCAAATCTCTCTATCAGTCCTCTCAAACCCTCTTCAGATTCGCCACACAATACCAAATCATCCTCATAGAATAGGTAAGGAACCCTCCATTCTTTTCCATTCTCCATCATTCTAACACTATCCCTTGTTACCCCTACCTTTAATTCTTTCATAACCTCATCCATACACAGATTGACCAAGGAGACATAGCACATCCCTCTGTCTCACCTCTAATAAACACAAATTAATCACTTTCGACTACTTATTCTTACACACACTTCACTATCGTCGTACATACTTTAGATTCCATTCAGAATTTAAATTCCATTTAGATTCCATATCCCTAACACCTGCCATAGAGCTTCTCTATTAATCCTATTATACGCCTGTTTCAAATCCATAAATCTTAAATACAATTTATTCTTCTCTTATATATATATATATATATATATATATATATATATATATATATATATATATATATATATATATATATATATATATATATATATATATATATATATATATATAT
>JABUQX010092012.1:25000-30000 GCA_015478945.1 Trachelipus rathkii | reverse complement strand
TATATATATATATATATATATATGAGTAGATAACTTGAGTTTCAGTTATATATATATATATATATCTATATATATATATATATATATATATATATGAGCAGGAGAGGAGAGAAAGATATATATATATATTATATATATATATATAGGAAGATGTTTGAAGAGTCTCAACTTCAATTTCATGATTCTCTGCGAAATGTACAGCGGAGTCCCAAACGGCAAAAAACTGAGCTTAAGTTCGTTTACTTTCTAAAGTGTTGATAACTTCAACAATGAGCTCTCCCTCTCCCACAATGGTTAATTCTTTTGCTTTTATGCCCTGACTCAGCACGTGAATTACACAAAGCATGTCCTCTAAAATGAACAAATTTACTACAAATTCGAATTAGAAAAGGCTGGAATATAGTTCTTTGGCTCGAATGGCTCCTTTGTCGTTGTTGTTCTGTAACTCTCTGGCAAAATCCACCAAAATTATTACCTTAAAACAACCGTTTAAAGCTGAACATGACCTATAATTAGAAGCCTATCTGGTCTGGGACAAGCTCTACTAGTTCTTTGGGCTTTATCTGCAATTTCTTCTGGAATTCTTGAAGTCGTTGGTGAGAAGACGAAGTAGAGAAGTTCCAACACATTAGAGAAATATTTGGTCTATCTCAAATCTTTACAAGCATCGATTATTGTCAGGTTTAATTTATGTGCCATGCAATGAAAAGACACGGCGTATGGATGTAAATCCTTAATTCTTTTCTGAACGCCACCCTTCTTTCCGGACATTATACTGGCTCCATCATACGACCGGCCAACAAGAGAGACATTTAAATTTAGTTGCTCTAGAAAATGAGTAATTAAAGAAGCTATTTTCTCAGCGTATAGTTCTTCGGAACAACTAGCCATAAATCGTTCTACGATACCTAATAAAATTACGTACTGAAAACACATAGAAAACACATGCTCCTTATAACATCGCGCTTCGTCATAAATGATGAAAATATTTCACACTTTTTATTTCATTCAAAAAAAATTCGCGAATCAGATCAACGGTGATGTCGATTATTTCATTCAAAATTGAATTACTTTTTAAGTTAAAGTTACGATTGTACATAGAATTAAGTTACTGTTATAATTGGCAAACACGTCACAGATTTCATGAAAGTTTCCTTTGTTTTCTTAATAAACTATTTCTGAATGACCTCTAAAAGGGATTCCAGGACGTCCAAGGCATAACACAATGTTTGCTACCCTTTTGAAATATTATTGATTTCTTTTTATTTCCTCGTTAGATACAGAACCCATTGTGTAACGGCGTCTCTCTGTCATTTCGTAGATTCCACCCAGACAGTTGAGATGAACCCATTAAATGAACGGTTGAACACTGATGTTTTTCACATTTTTCTTTTATCTTTTTCCAGTTCCTAAATCCAGTTTACTTACATCTTTTTTACGTAAATAATTTTTCTGTATACTCAAAAGAAAAATTTTTAAAAATTTCCCCCCCAAATTTTTTTTGAAAATTTGTTCCAAGATCAAATCCAAAACTATTGCATATAAAAAGAAGTTATCTAAATAAAAACTGTGCATCTCCCCTGACTACAATTTTCCTGAAAATTTCATGCAGATCGGATAAACAGAAAAAAATATCTCACTTTTTCAATTTGAAAACTCAAAAATAGTAAATTTTGAAAATCGACCAATGCTCAGATATGGGGTCAAATATCAAAATTCTGTCCTACACTTTTAAATAATAGTCCAATCTTTGTATTCTAAGTTTGAAGTCATTTCGAAAAAATTGAAGGAGTTTTGAGAAATGTCAAAACATAGATTTTCAAAAATTGAAAATACCAAACAATGACTACAGACACATAAAACTGGAAAAACGACGTTTTAGAAGACAGAAAAAGCTAAAGGTTGGTGTTTATTTGGTCAAAATCGGCTAAAACTTACGAATTTTATGTCCATTTTATTAGGCTCAGCCCGAAGCAATAATTAGACCCTGTCCCTAACGCCATTATTATTTTCTGATTCCGTAACTAGATGGCTCTCAACATTGGAAATCCCCAATGGGTGTTTGATCTGAACCCTGTTGAGCCGTTGGATCGGTTGCACTTTGTGGTGGTGGTATATGTTGGGATGCATGAGCAGGTGGAGGGTTCAATTGATAGGCTGGCAGCTGATATAGATGATTCTATAAGTTGAGAAGACTATGAAAGTTGTTGTGAAAGTTGGTCAGTAATCCGGTTGCCAGTGAAATCGCTGACGATGGAAGTTATTGGAGCCATGTTTTTCAGCGTGAACGTGATCGAAAATGTCGAATGTTCTGGTAGAGTGGCCAGCACACCCGAAATTTCAGCTGTTACGTGAGTAATGGGCGCAATAGGTGCTAAGCTTTAAGGGTTCGTGGTGATAGATTCCAGCAATTCCAAAAACTCAGTCTCAGTTGTTCGTGGCGAAAGTTCGTGATTCGAGCTATTATTCAAGGTGAGCTCCCCCTTTTCATTTGGCTCCCCAGTTGTTATTTTGATGTCTGTACCAGACATTATTTATTTTATGTTTTGAAGAAAAAAGCAAGAATATGAACCGTTTGAAGATCAAAAGAATGGATAAGGGAAGGACGGAAGGGTAAACTGTGAACAAAAGTAAGAAAAACCAAGAGTAGAAAAAGAGAAGAAAAGGTTTTAACGAGTAGCAGTTTTGGCAACTACGCTCTGCTACCATTACAAAATTGTAAATAAACAATATTTGTAATTAAATATAAGAACTTGGGTACTCATTAGGCCCAAAGAGGTAGATTGTCGAAAGACGTTGTTCTTCCACCGCTCGCCACTACACCATTTCCTCTCTTGATGGATCGATGAGAAAGGGAAAACAGAAAATAGTTGGGAAAAACCTCTTTGCGATCATGCATACAACAAGCAGGACGTGCTCCAATAGATCATGCAAAAAAAAATACCTAAAGAGAATTAGTGGATGCAGGTAAGGAACATTAAACAAAGCATAATATGGGTAAAAAAATAAATGATGAAGCAATAAATTACCTGTTTAATTAAAAGAGTTATAACCTTTAGTGTTCTTGTTTTTAGATATATCAAGCAGGACAGAAATTTTGAAACATAAAAAATCAAATGAAGATGGTTGAATATTATGATTTAGGGTGGCAGGGATAAAGGATACATAAGGATTTTATGTATTTTTTTTTAGATAATTATTTAAGTTTTTAATATTCTTATACATAATATTTATGGCAAATTTTTTTAAACACTAAAGCTAACTTAAAAATTAATTTATTCCAAAACATAATATGCAATGATCATTACATCCAATAATAACCCCCCAAAAATATATACCATATTAAAGAATTATCATCAGCCTTGCTCCAACATAACTGTTTAAGCAATTAAGAAGTTTATCGTCAGCTTTGTTCCAACAAAACGGTTATAAATTTTTTTTTAAAGATATAAAATATGTACATCTATTAATAGTATTATATACAATAATAAATATTGTTTATATTTATCACAAAGTATTAGTTAATCTTATCCTTTGTTAATTCATTAATAGTTTCTTATTTACACTGTCACACAAATTTTTTCTATGTACCACTAGAAAATCCTAGCATTTAAGTGAAAATTCACAAATACATTTTTTACTCTAGAATAAGAATTTTGTTTCTATGCTCAAAACTTTGATTATATTTACATGTAACTTTTATCTCCAAAGAATGTTTTCTAATATTATTATTTTTTCTTTTTATTTTACAAGTTTAAGATAATAGGTTACCTTCATGATATTAAAAAAGAAGGGGTAAGTTAGGAAATGGTAACTTCTTAAAAAATGTACAGATGGATTTATAAAGTGGCCCAGATGCATATCTGTTCCTAACTTCACAAAGGTACATTAACAGGTCCCGGATCTCAGTCCTAAAATATGAATAATGATTGAATTGTCAGACAAGACTATTTTGATAGGTTTTCTTTTTTTTTTGTATGACACATTGATACAATATAATAAAATATGCTTTTATTATGGTACTTATCTCTAAAAGGGTACGTTATTTGTAGGAGTTTATGTGAGCTGATTAACCTAAGGAAGATTCTGGGATCTCCTAAAATAACTCAGAACAGCCAAACAGTTGAAGATCACAATAGGTAATAAAAAAAGAAAGTATTTTGTCAGATTTGAGAAAATACATCTTCAGCAGCTAGAATAGTTTGTTTGGATTTGTTTGCCTCGAATTGTAGTACCTAACTGTTCACTTGCAATTTTTAAAAGTTGGTTGGGTAAGTAGGTATAAAAATGATTTGAGCATTATAGGTATAGTTAATAGAAAAGTTTTTCTTTATGGACACATTTAGAGCTATATATATATATATATATATATATATATATATATATAGTGAGTAAATATATATATATATATATATAAATATATATATAGAGAGAGAGAGAGACAGAGATATATATATATATATATATAAAATATATATATATATATATATATATATATATATATATATATATATATATTCAAAGATATTTGTGCAATAAACGCAACAATTATTTGTATATTTCAAATGGTCCTAATACCTCTAGATGGTACTCCAGAGTGTTACCTCAAGACCACGATTGGCTAAAAGGAACTCCATCATTTTACCTCTGAAAGCTTTAGCCCCAAGAGAGCGAAGGCGTGTCTTTGGACACCCAACTCGACGGGCTCTCAACACCGGGTTAGAAACACTGGTACTTTTTTCTTAACCGGACATTATTAGATATTCAAAGATATTTGTGCAATAAACGCAACAATTATTTGTATATTTCAAAACTTGGTAACTACCTTAGAGTACATCTCAACACCAAGACCACGATTGGCTGTGCTGAAACCCATCATTTTAATAATTTCCTCTGAAATTCCAGCTTCCCAAGAGAGCGAAGGCGTGTCTTGGACACCTAACCTCCGACGGGCCTCCGCACTCACAATCGGGGCAACACTGGGTAATTTTTTACCGGAC
>JABUQX010092012.1:12500-20000 GCA_015478945.1 Trachelipus rathkii | reverse complement strand
TTCTATGTTTCAGCAATTATCATTCGTGTTGTTTCACCTGATGTTGTAGTTTGTTGCACTTGCCATTCGTGATTTTTCACCTGTTTTATTTTATTGCTTTTGTAATTCGTGTTTTTCACATGATGTATTTTGTGGCATTTTGTCATTCGTGTTTTTGTACCTGATGTTGTATTATGTTGTCCTTGTTATTCGTGTTGTTTCACCTGATGTTTATTTTGTTGCACTTTTCATTCGTGTTGTTTCACATGATGTTGTTTTTTTTGCACTTGTTATTCGTGTTGTTTCAACTGAAGTTGTATTTTGTTGCGCATTGTTTTCGTGTTGTTTCACCTAATATTGTATTTTGTTGCATTTCTCATTCGTGTTGTTTCACCTGATGTTGTATTTTGTTGCACTAGTCATTCGTGTTGTTTCACCTAATGTTGAATTTTGTTGCACTTGTCATTCGTGTTGTTTTACCTGATGTTGCATTTTGCTTCACTTTTCATTAGTGTTGTTTCCATTGGTGTTGTATTTTGCTGCCCTTTCCATTCGTGTTTTTCACCTGATGTTGTATTTTGTTGCACTTCTAATTCTTCTTGTTTCACTTGACCTTATATTTTGTTGCACTGTCATTCGTGTTATTTCACCTGATGTTATATTTTGTTGCACTTGTTCATTCATGTATGTTTAACCTGAATGTTGTTTTTTTGTTGCAGCTTTGTCATCGTTTTATTTCACCTGATGTTGTATTTTGTTGCACCTGTCATTCGTGTTGTTTCACATGATGTTGTATTTTGTTTACATGTAATTCGTGTTTTTTTCCACCTGATGTTTTTACCTGATTTTGTTGCACTTGTCATTCTAGTAGTTTCACTTGATGTTGCATTTTGCTTCACTTTTCATTAGTGTTGTTTCCATTGGTGTTGTATTTTGCTGCCCTTTCCATTCGTGTTTTTCACCTGATGTTGTATTTTGTTGCACTTCTAATTCTTCTTGTTTCACTTGACCTTATAGTTTTGTTGTCACGTGTCATGTCTGTTATTCACCTGATGTTAATATTTTGTTGCACTTGTGCCATTCAATGTTTGTGTTAAACCTGGATGTTGTTTTTTGTTGCAACTTGTCATTCGCTTTTATTTCACCTGATGTTGGGGACTTTTTGTTGCGACTTGTTCAATTCGTGTGTTTCACATGAAAGTGTGTATTTTGGTTGTACGTTGTAATTCGTTAGTCCAGTTTCTAATTTGTTTTTTTTCACCTGATGTTTTATTTTTTTTCACTTGTTATTCATGTTGTTTCACCTAATCTAGTTTTTTGCACTTATCATTCGTATTGTTAAACCTGATGTTGTATTTTTGATGCACGGTTGTCCATTCGTGTTGTTTTGTCACTTGAGTGTATTGTATTTTGGTTGCAGCTAGTCAATCGTGTTGTTTTCAAGCCTAATGAGAATGTATTGTTGTTGGCACGCGTTTTCAATGCAACGTTGTTTCACAATAATGTTTTTATTGTTAATTGCTGCTTGTCATTCCGTGGTTTGTTTCACTGATGTTGTAATTTTGTTGCATTTCTTCAATTCGTGCTTGTGTTTTTCACGCTGATGTTTAGTTTTGTTGCAGCTAGTCATTCGTGTTGTTTTCACCTGATGGTGTAGTTTTGTTGCATTGTTCATTCGGTTGTTCAACCTACTGTTGTATTTTGGTGTGCACTTGGCATTCGTGTGTTTCACTGAAGAGTGTTGAATATTTGTTGCAAGTGTCATTCGTGTTGTTTCATCTGAAGTTGTATTTTGTTGCACTTGACGTTCATGTTGTTTCACTTGATGTTGTATTTTGTTGCACTTATCACTTTCGTGTTGTTTCACTTGATGTTTTTATTTTGTTGTAACTTCTCAATTCATGTTGTTCTCCTGATGTTGTATTTCGTTGCACTTGTTTATTGGCTTGTTGTTTAACCTGATGTTGTATTTTAATGAACTTTTCATTCGTGGTTGTTTCACCTGATGTTGCATTTTGTTGCGCTTGTCATTCTTGTTGTTTCATCTGATCATATAATTTGTTGCACTTGTCATCCGTCTTGTTTCACCTGATGTTGTATTTTTTGCATTTGTCACTCGTGTATTTTTACCTGATGTTGTACTTATTTGCACTTATCCATTGTCGTTGATTGCTTGTAACCGTGGATGTTGTATTTTGTTGCACTAGTCCAATTCATGTTGTTCTTCACCTTGATGTTTGCTATTTTGGTTTTCATCTTCTCATGTTCGTTGTTGTTTCACCTGAAGTTGTATTTTGTTGCACTAGTCATTCGTGTTGTTTCAAATGATGTTTTATTTTGTTGCATTTGTCATTCGTGTTGTTTCACCTGATGTTGTATTTTGTTTCATTTGTCATTCGTTTTGTTTCTCCTGATGTTGTATATTTTTGCACTAGACATTCGTGTTGTTTCACCTTATGTTGTATTTTGTGCACGTTGTCCTATTTGTGTGTAATGTTTTCACCTGATGTGTATTTGTTTGCACTTTCATTCGTGGTGTGTTAGGCCTGATGTTTTGATTTTATGGCACTTGTATTCGGGGTTGTGATTTCACCTGATGTTTTGTATTTTGTTTTGCAATTCCTCATGTCGTGTTGTTTTCACCTGAGTGCTTGTTTGTTGTGGTGCAACTAATGTCAAATCGTGTTTGTTTCATCTGTATGATCATAATTTTGTGTTTGGCAGGGCTTGTCATCCGTCTCTTGGTCTTCACCTGGAAGTGTGTAGTTGCTTTTTGGCCGCTTGTCATGCGATGCTAGTTTTTACCACTGATGTTGTAGTGAGTATTTGCACTTATCATTCGTGGTTGCTTAGCCTATGTGATATTATTGTTGCCTAAGTCCATTCATGTTGTTTCACCTGATGTTGTTTTTGGTTGGCCCCGCCCTGGCCATGTCGTTCTTGTTCATCTTATGTTGTGTTTTGTGGCAACTTTCATGTCGGTGTTGGTTTCTCACGCTGTATGATGTATTTTTTTCCCTTTGGTCTACTCCGCGTCCTTGTTTTCACCCATGAGGTTGGTAATTTTGTTGTTCTTGTCTATGAGAGTTGGTTTAGACCTGGAATGTTGCTTTGCAGTTTTGTAGTGCAGCTTGGTATGTTCGTGTTTACGTTTCAACTTAAGAAAAAAATGGGTGTGTTTTTTTTGTTATTGTTGTTTTGTTATGTTGGCAGCATTGAGTCATACGCTGTTGGGTGTCAGCCTAAAATGTAGTATTTTGGTTGGCACTTTCTCCGGTTCGTGGCCTTGTTTCACGCTGATGTTGTATTGTTTGTTGCACGTGTCGGCTCCTTCGTGTTCTGGTTCACTAACTTGATGTATTGTTGCTGCACTTTTCAATTCTTGTGTTGCACATGAATGTGTAATTTTTGTTGAACCTTATTATTCGTGTTGTTTAACAAGAATGTTGAAATTTTATTCGGCATGTTGTCATTACTCGTGTTGTTTTCACTCTGAATGTTTATTTTGTATTGCACTTGTCTATTCGATGTGTGTTTCACCAGATATGTTTTTTGTTTGCTGCTGTCCTTATGTCGTGTGTTGTTTCATCTAATGTTAGTTGTGTGTGCGAGCTTGTGTTCAATGCCGTGTGTTTGTTACCTGATGTTGGTAGTTTTTTTTTGCAACTTAACATTGCAGTAGTTATGTTCAAGGCGTGATGTTTAGTTAGTGGTAGTTTAATTTTCACTTTCTCGACTTCTGTACGTTTTGTTTTCGACCAGGATGTTGATTTTAGTGTTGACTTGTCATTCATGTTGTTTCCCACCTGATGTAGTTTGTGTTCAGCTTTTCGGATTCGTGTCATTTCATGATGATTATTGTATTTTGCTTTGGCACTTGGTCCATTTACTTGCCTTGCCCGTGCGTCATTGGCCTTCATCAAACTGATTTTGTATTTTTTGCGAATTTCTGTCGATTCACTGTTAATTTATCTAATGAGTTTATTTAGTTGCAATAGGAGTCACTGGTTAAGTGTTGTTTCAGTATCTGATGATGTTTTAGTTTGTTTTCACTTGTTCCATGTGCGGGTAATGTTGTTTTTTCATACCTATGTTTTAATTTTTGTTGCACTTGTCATTCGTGTTGTTTCACCAGATATTGTATTTTGTTTCACTTGTCATTCGTGTTGTTTCATCTGATGTTATGTTTTGTTGCACTTGTCATCTGTGTTGTTTCACCTGTTAATGTATTTTGTTGCACTTGTAATTCGTGTTATTTCACTTGATGTTGTATTTTGTTGCACTTCTCATTCGTGTTGTTTCACCTGATGTTGTATTTTGTTGCACTTGTCATTCATGTTGTTTCACCTGATGTATTTTGTTGCACTTTTCGTTCGTGTCATTTCATCTGATGTTGTATTTTGTTGCACTTGTCATTTATTGCACTTGCCGTTCGTATTGCTTCACCTGATTTTGTATTTTTTGCATTTGTCATTCTGTTATTTCAAATGATGTTTATTTTGTTGCAATAATCATTCGTGTTGTTTCATCTGATGTTTTAGTTTTGTTTCACTTGTCATTCGTGTTTTTTCATCTGATGCTGTATTTTGTTGCACTTGTCATTCGTGTTGTTTCACCTGATGTTTATTTTGTTGCACTTTTTATTCGTTTGGTTTCACATGATGTTGTATTTTGTTGCACTTGTTATTCGTGTTGTTTCACCTGAAGTTGCATTTTGTTACACTTTTCATTTGTGTTGTTTCACCTGATATTTTATTTTGTTGCAATAGTCTTTCGTGTTGTTTCACCTGATGATGTATTTTGTTGCTCTTATAACTTATAACTTATAACTAATATAACTTGACGTTATATTTTGTTGCACTGTTATTCGTGTTGTTTCACCTGATGTTGTATTTTGTTGCACATCTCATTCTTGTTGTTTCTCCTGATGTTATATTTTGTTGCACTGTCATTTGTTGCACATGCCATAAGTGTTGTTTCACCTGATGTTGTATTTTGTTGCACTTTTCATTCATGTTTTTTCAGCTGATGTTTATTTTGTTGCAATTATCATTCGTGTTGTTTCACCTGATGTTGTAGTTTGTTGCACTTCCCATTCGTGATTTTTTACCTAATGTTTTATTTTATTGCACTTGTAATTCGTGTTGTTTCACATGATGTAATTTGTGGCATTTTGTCATTCGTGTTTTTGTACCTGATGTTGTATTATGTTGTCCTTGTCATTCGTGTTGTTTCACCTGATGTTTATTTTGTTACACTTTTCATTCGTGTTGTTTCATAATGTTGTTTTTTTGCACTTGTTATTCGTGTTGTTTCAACTGAAGTTGTATTTTGTTGCGCAATGTTTTCGTGTTGTTTCACCTGATATTGTATTTTGTTGCACTTGTCATTCGTTTTGCTTCAAATGGTGTTGCATTTTGTTGCACTTGTCAGTCGTGTTGTTGCACCTGATGTTGTATTTTGTTGCACTTGTTATTCGTGTTGATTCACCTGACGCTGTATATTGTTGCACTTGTCATTCGTGTTGTTTCACCTGATGCTATATTTTTTTGCACTTTTCATTCTTGTTGTTTCACATGTTGTATTATTTTGTTACATTTTTCATGCGTGGTTTTTCACCTGATGTTGTATTTTGTTGCACTTGTCATTTTTGTTGCTTCACATGATGTTTTATTTTGTTGCACTTGTCATTCGTGTTGTTTAACCTGATGTATTTTGTTGCTCTTATTATACTTGTTGTTTCACCTGAAATTATATTTTGTTGCACTTGTCTTTCGATTTTGTGTCACCTGATGTTGTATTTTTTGCACTTGTCATTCGTGTTGTTCCAGCTGATGTTGTATTTTGATGCACTTGTCATTCGTGCTGTTTCACCTGATGTTGTATTTTGTTGCACTTGTCATTCGGTTGTTTCACCTAATGTTATATTTTGTTGCACATGTCATTCGTGTTGTTTCACCTGATGTATTTTGTTGCACTTGTCATTCGTGTAGTTTTACATGATGTTGTATTTTCTTGCATTTGGCATTCGTGTTGTTTCATCTGATGTATTTTGTTGTACTTATCTTTCGTGTTGTTTCACCTGATGTATTTTGTTGCACTTGCCATTTGTGTTGTTTCACCTGGTGTTGTAATTTGTTGGACTTGTCATTCGTGTTGTTTCGCCTGATGTTACATTTTTTTACACTTGTCATTCATGTTTTTTCACCTGATGTATTTTGATACACTTGTCATTCGTGTTGCTTCACCTGATGTTGTTTTTTGTTGCACTTGTCATCCATGATGTTTAACATGATATTGTATTTTGTTCCATTTGTTATTCTTGTTGTTTCACATGTTTTATTTTGTTGCACTCGTCATTCCTGTTGTTTCACCTGATGTTGTATTTTGTTAGCCTTGTCATTTTCATGTTGTTTCACCTGATTTTGTATTTTGTTGCACTTTTCATTCGTGTTGTTCCACCTGATGTTTAATTTTGTTGCACTTGTCATTCGTCTTGTTTCACCTGATGTATTTTGTTGCACTTTTTACTCGTGTTATTTCACCTGATATTGTATTTTGTTGCACTTATCATTCGTGTTATGTCACCTGATGTTGTATTTTGTTGCACTTGTCATTCGTGTTGTTTCACCTGATGTTGTATTTTGTTGCACTTGTCATTCGTGTTGTTTCACCTAATGTGTATTTTGTGCACTTGTCATTCGTCTTGTTTCACCTGTTGTTGTATTTTGTTGCAATTGTCATTCGTGTTGATTCACCTAATGTTTTATTTTGTTCAACTTGTCATTCATGTTGTTTTACCTGATGTATTTTGTTGCACTTCTCATTCGTGTTGTTTCACCTGATGTTTTATTTTGTTTCACTTTGTCAATTATTTGTTTGTTTCACTACCTGATGTTGTTAGTTTGTTTGGCACTTGTCTTTCGTGTTGTTTCACCTGATGTTGTATTTTATTGCACTTGTCATTCGTGTTGCTTCACCTGGTATAGTATTTTGTTGCACTTGTCATTCGTGTTGTTTAACCCGATGCTGTATTTTGTTGCACTTGCCATTCGTGTTTTTTCACCTGATGCTGTATTTTGTTGCACTTGTTATTTGTGTTGTTTCACCTGATGTATTTTGTTGCACTTGTCATTCGTGTTATTGTACCTGATATTGTATTTTGTTGCACTTGTCATTCGTGTTGTTTCACCAGATGTTGTATTTTTTTGCGCGAGAGTATTTCTTGGTCCGGAATTTTAAAATTTATTACGGGATACATAAATAAAACATTATATACGACGCCCAATAATCCAGCATCGAATAGCATTACTGAGAGAGTTAATCGCACTATATTCCAGTATCTTCGTCTATTGTTAACTACTCCTACGAATTGGGATGTTCAATTACCACAAGTGGTAATAAATAATCATTTGCCACATTCCGAGACTAATAAAACTTGCTCTGAAATATTATATCAAAAGGCTCATGATACTCGACCAAAACTTTATTGGACAAGATTAATCAATGTTGGAAGGAAAG
>JABUQX010092012.1:0-10000 GCA_015478945.1 Trachelipus rathkii | reverse complement strand
TATATATATATATATAATTCATTTTTTTTTTTTTTTTTTTTTATTTTTTTATTTATTAAGTGACATATTAGTAATTTTTTAATTAAAAACAAACTATCTACGTTAGCTCTACTTGTTGGCCAATCACAATCCATCTAGGTTAGGTTTCGTTTTGGGGCAACGACGATCAATCTAGGTTAGGTCCTAGTGTACGGCTTTTAAGTCTAGGTTAGGATAAAGTGTGGTTAGGTAGTACACCGATGTGTTGGTCAAGACAATCCATCTCAGGTTAAGGTTTCGTTTTGGGGCAACGACGATCAATCTAGGTTAGGTCCGTAGTGTAGCGGCTTTTAAGTCTAGGTTAGGAAAAAGTGTGGGTTAGTAGACACCTAAAATTTAAGTATATATATATATAATATATATATATATATATATTATATATATATATATAATATATATATATATATAATATATATATATATATATATATATATATATATATATATATATATATATATATATATATATATATATATATCAAGTCGCAAGTTTGTGCGTACGTTTGTGTACTCAAGCCGACTCACTGACCTGAGTCGCATGGCTACCATGAGTCATGCGAACAAAGAAAGCGAGTCGTCTATGGATCACAGATGTACGCATGAACATAAATCAAATACTAGATATTTACCATGATTTTTGTTGTTAATTCTTTGCCAAAGGAAAAATAATCTTTTAAAATTAAACAAAATCATGAAAAAGTATTCTTTTTTTTTAAAAAACTAACAAAATTTTTACGTATTTTCCTGTATTTTTTCTTGCAATCACTTTTTTTTTCCATAAGGTATTTATATACCATGGACATATATTTATATACCATGAATTATGTCAGAGGAGTAATTCCCCTCAACTAAGATTTTCCGAAACGTTTCTGTAAAATTTAAATAAAAACTATTGGACGAAATATAATTTCATTTCCGTAAGTTTTTATTAAAAAATTAAAGATTATTAAGAAATGCAGTTTTATTTCAAGAAGTTAGAAACACTTAAGGTGAATACCATTTAAAACAACAAGTTCCCAGGGCTAAGAGGCTGTTTTGCTCGAGTTTCTGAAAGTGTTGGGCATCTCCTCCCAGTAACCGATCGCTCTCTAAAAACTTGTTCTCCCCAAAAAGCAACAGCAAGGTCCTTCACCGATACACTGTTATTAGGATTGGATTTGATTCTGGACCAACAACTCCCGGCAATTTGTGGTTGATCTGTGCTTTCACACACACACATGTATTTTTCACATAATCTAAAATTTTAAATAATTTATATGCATTAGCTTCTAATTTTGTTGAATTCATCTCTTCAACTTCACAAAGTTGTTGAACGTCTGCCACAACATCAGAAATCTTCCCAGAAAGATGTTTTTCCAAGTCTTCTAAGTATTCCTTCAGCTTTTTGATTTCGGCATTAGATTTATTGATGACCCCTATCATCAATGCTATAAAACGGAAATAAATTGTATTGGTAAGAAAAAAATATACTTAAAAAATGAAAAACATTACACAGTGAACACAAAATAATATTTTGGTTCAAAATGACCTGTCATCGGTATCTGAATCGATAAGAATTCGTCTTCTCTTTGATTATCTCTCTATCTTCAATTTTAATTCTAATATCAGTCTAAAAAACCTGAGAATAAAAAGAATATTTTATGCAGTCTCCTTTCATAATCATGACGACCTTATTCGTTTTATTACAAATCACAGCCATACCGGCTTTTTATGATTATATGTAGAATTATCGAAACGACCGCTATAAGAGAGACCTTCCGGTAGCCTACTTGGGACTATCCGCAACCTTTTTCCATGGAATTCTTTTTCGTTTTCTGATATATATATATATATATATATACATTATATTATATATATATATATATATATATATATATTATGTGAAGTGAAGTGAACTATATATATATTATAATATATACTATATATATATATATATATATATAATCTATATAATAATATATATATTAATATTAATATAGTATATATATATTATATAATATAATATATATATATATATATATATATATCCTATTCATTTTTTATTTTAAACTTTTCTTTTTTTACTTATTTTTTTAAACGTGAGGATCTGATTAATTATATACATTATACTTTGTTTTTTTTTCTTAAATTCCTATTCAATTTAACTATTTTATTTTCACTCTTATTTATAATTAGCATAAAGGTATTTCTATAATATTTATATTTATTTATTTTTATTTATACTTAATTTTTTCCTATTTTCAAACGAGATAGAGACGGCATCTTTGTTATTTATTAAATTGGAGGTAATCGTCAGCAATGAGAACTATTGAAAAAATGTCATGTGAAAGTTGATACAAGATCATTTATGGTATATAGAGTAAATTTAAGTATAAACGTGTACCAGAATGAGCCCTTTGAGGGTCACTACTCACTCACGGTTTGATATAGTGTATATGATAAGTGTGACTGAAATTAGTTTTCAATATTAGTTTTAATACGCATTTAGATTATCTCTCTTTTAAGTTAGCTTTTATAATAACCTAGTGTAAAGCTTGTTCCCTCATAGCCCATTTAGTTTTCTCAATATTTTTACTATATAAGTATGGTATATATCATGATCAATCATGTCAAAAGCTTTTGTGAAATCTAATAATAATAGCAGGGAGGAGTTACTTTATTCATGTTTCTATTTAAAATTTTTTGGTTTTAAGCAAATGAGGTATAACAGCAGTAATAGTGAAGCGTCCTTTTCTAAAATCTAAATGTAAATCAACTTAGATAGAATGTTTATTACTTGAAATAATAATAATAATAATATAATATAATAATATATAAATAAATAATAATTAATAATAATAATAGATAATAATAATAAGAATACATAATAATAATAATAATAATAATAAATAATAATAATAATAAATAATAATAATAATACATAATTCATTAATTAATAATAGTAATAATTTAATAATAAGTAATAAAATAATAATAAATAGGAGTGAGGTAAATAATGAATTAATAATAATAATAAATTAATAATAATAATAATAATAATAATATTTATAATTAATAATAATAGATAATAACATAATAATTAACTAATAATAATATAATATAATAATAATAATAATAATAAATAATAATAATAATAATAATAATAATAATAATAATAATAATAATAAAATAATAATAATAATTTAATAAATGAATAAATTAATAATTAAATAAATAATAATAATAATAATCATATTATATAATAATAATATAATAATAATAATAATAATAATTAATAATAATAATAAAATAATAATAAATTAATAATAAACACTATGAATAACCAAAAAGAAAATTGGCTTGTATTTGCTGAAAGCATTATTTCCTAATTAGTGCTATGTGTAGTACAAGCTAAAGGTAACATATTAATTCCCATCAACTTTTACTCATGCTTACCTTGAGATATATGCTCGTTTCAAATTGATCTATTTTTTACATTTCACAGAGGAAAATTAATATTTTAAAATACACGATAACATTTTTTATTTCTTGATACAGTTCTTGAGCAAAACTAGTATGACAAATTAAATACAGAAATGTTGAGTGCTACAAGCTATCAATAAGTTTAGTTGAACGTTAGAACTCAACTTAGGTGAGTTGAAATAAATTTACAAAGACTTGTAGACTCAAATATTTTAAATAATAGTTAGTGATTAGTTATTATCAGTCTTCTAGTTAGCTGTTCAAGTATATAATATATATATATAATATCTAAAAATAAAGTATGGAAATTACTAAATACACATATATGTTTACTATATTACTACATTTCATACCACTTGACCCAGGAGAATATCTTATTAAAAAAAAAAAACAGAATCGGGGGGAGAGGGGGTTTTTTTTGATAGATGCATTCAGCACAGATGGCATCAAAGAGGTTGAAAATATCATACAAAACAATACGTGTTTACAAATCTACAACCCCAATAAAGTTGTCGATTACTTCAAAAAGCAAATGTACATTAACTGCAAATACAAATAATGAATTGTATCAAAAAACTTTAATATTGGTAAACAGCTTTTCTATAAAATAAAATTGTAAGAATCTCGAATGTATACACGAACTCTATTCTAACATAATCTTTGTAACAGGGCTTGATATATTAACAATCAAATGATAAATCGAAATTATCAAGTATTTGACTCTAGCACCCCATCTCGTATCCCATTTTCTAACTCTATTACCCCTCTTTTGGTAGTCAGGCCCATCTTCATAAGGGGATATCCATTTATCTATTTTATCTGATTCATTCTGAAATTATTATATAACATCCTTAGTTACATTTCACTTGCAATCTCTATGCTTTCTGTGTAATTATTCATCTTTTTTCTCAAATTGGCCCCCTCCAGGGGGAAGATCTCAATGAACAGTTAATTGAAAATATAAACTTAATTGATATTGCATAGCTCTATCATTCAATGAAATTAAGAATTTACCACGTTAAACTATGTATAATTAATATAGTTTACTTTATCGGTCACCGCATCAGCTCCACATCCGTTGTCTCACTATAGGGTTAACCTCACTTACAATTCACTCATTTGATCTCGTCATGACGAGACTTCCTCTCTCACCTACTCTTCTTTGGGTCTTCTCCTTCGATATACTTACTTCCGCTTCTTTATCTGTGTTTTTTCTATCTTTTTTTTCAGGTTGCCCCCTCTGAAGGCTCAGACAGATCCTTAAACAATCCTCACTCAAAAAAATAAGTTCTACACAGTTAATAAACGTAGTTAAAGACGCCTTACATTATCCTAATATTAGTGTTTAAGTGTCATTGACTTTGTAATGTTGTACCGCACAGCACCGTATTCAGACTAATTTGAGGTACGGTACTTATAACTTATCCTCAATACTCTTAATTCATTTCATCCTCTTTCTTATAACCACTCCCCTAAAAATTCAACCTCTCTAGAGCCATTTC
The DNA here is from genome assembly GCA_015478945.1 of Trachelipus rathkii. Lineage (NCBI taxonomy): Eukaryota > Metazoa > Arthropoda > Malacostraca > Isopoda > Trachelipodidae > Trachelipus > Trachelipus rathkii. The sequence goes on along the minus strand of JABUQX010092012.1, from coordinate 4,998 downwards.
GTTAGGTTTCTTCATGTCTAGGCTCCGCAAACTGCTCAATTCCGACCCGTCTACCGGTACTCCAGCTTCGTGACTCCAAGTCCATGCTCCGGCTCTGCTCCGGCCCCGCATTTAAGATCACCATTAATAATGTCCTCGATATTTAATTTAACATTAGTGACACCCTTATTTTTCATTTATTCTCTTCTATACGCCCACCAAATTCAGCTTCTGATTAGTAATTTTAAGATTTATAGCGGGGTGCAGTACACCCCCACTTACTATCACAGTGTGTTTAGTGCCACACACGAATCACAAGCGTACTAAATGGGACATATGATATTTCCTTATAAGGAGGAGTATCTCACAAATTATGAAGAAGGATACATAGATCTGTAATCCCACCTCAATTGTAGTCGGTATGTTTTTTTATGATGTTTGCTCAAATACATGAGCTCTGCAATCGACTCTCGACTCCAATAGAGTCTCATACTGATGCGACTACTTTAATTTAATATCGACCCTATATATAATTTTCTTTTATTCTCTTCTAATAAGGCCACCAAATATTCATCGTTATCTAAGTCATTAATTTTTAGTGATTTTGTAGGTGGAGCCATGAGTATCTCACCTTTACCATAAGGGCGAAGCTAGCCACGCATACAGAGTCTCTATGACTATTTGAGTTAGACCCATATAAAGAAGGAAGGTCACCAAGTATTTGAAGAGTGAATACGATGTCTCTACATCGTCTCGAGTTGCTAGGCATATGGTTTTTTTTATGTGTTATTCAGTCTAATAGAAAACCAATATAAAACCCCACTAGTCATGGGGCTCATATCGGGACTCTGGCTTCGGAAAGGTAAACCCCAGAATCTCATTTTTGAGATACGATTTACCCTTGTTTGAATCCATCTATGATATTAGTTATAGTTCATAAGGATTCACCGTTCCCCGTTGAAACGCTTTTGATGTCGTTATAAAAAACCACAATTTGTTTACTATCCTTAGCGTGCACTCTAAACGCAAGGCAACCATCTACTGGTAGAGTCAATCCATATTATTCTATTATTCGTTAAACACTTTGTTCGCACCCTGTAGCTGAGGATAAAAAAAAAGTATTTAGGTGTCTCTAGAAAAGGGGGTAGGTCGAGTACATATTCATATCTTATCTGATAGTGAAATTGATTCGATATCCATTAACAAATTCACATGTTAATCCGTATTACTTTATTATATTAAAACAAACTAAATCTGTACATATCGTGATATTCCCGACTTACGATAATCGCATTTAGAAGCATTAGAAATGGGGTGTGATAAAACCTGGTACTTAATACTGATTACTTGATTTAGTGATCCGATTCTATATATAAATACCTTTTGTAAATTGATTTACCTCATCATCTGAATGATATTATTATGAGTATACGAACCCAGACTCGGCCACCTTAATTTTACTCAAATATAAAAAACAAACTCTAGAAAACTAGACTAGCTGGCTGGTCTAGTGACAGCACTACTGATATAGCCGTATGTATTTATCGAAACTCCATATTTTAACTACTCATTGCTTAGTCCTTTAAAATAATTATATATTAACAATTTCATGCTCTATTGTAAGTATGATAATTACTATCTCTAATATATATTATAACTATATATATTAATATATTTATATATTATTAATATAAATTATAATTATTTATATATTAAAATTATGTCAAATTTCTATTTAAGTCATTTATTTTTTATTCATCTCTTTGGACATTTTTTTCTATTTTAATACTATTAATAATATAATATATATATATATATTATCAATATATTATATTATTATATCCATAGCATATATAACACCCAATAATGAACTTTAATAACCTGTACAAAGCCTATTCTGTAATTCTGACTCTGTTTAAATAATTTTCGTAACTTTTAACGCTTTCGTAATTCAAAAGTAAGTAACGGAGACTATTAACGACCTATATTTGAATTAACTAGTTTAACGAGTTTTAAAAAATTATTTATCCGACCTACATTCGTTAACCGATTACCTTAAATTAAGAGTATCATAGAACTTTTATATATATATATTATATTATATATATATATATATATATATTATATATATTCTAATATTATATATGTATATATAATATATATGATATATATATACATACTACTATAGTATATATATATATATATTAATATATATATTTTCTTTTTAGATTTTAAATTAAGTTGTATTAGATTCGATTTCGATAACATATAAACTTTTTTTTTTTCCAAAGATTCCTAATATGCTCTTCTCAATGGCTTCAAAATGTGTTATCTACCGTTATTATTTTATTATGTTGATTCTCACACTTTTCTATATCGGCTCGCAGAAGTAAAAATATTCTTGTTGCACTTATATATTGAAATCCATTAAACTTCGTTCGTTACTTGATACTTGACTTCTTTGGACTCGGAAAAATTATAAGAGTAGTCTAATAAAACTATATATATATATATAAAAATTATAACATTATTATGTATTAAAATTGTATCAAAATTGGTTTTTACAATAATAACAATTCATAGTATATGAATAAATTATATATATATTATATATTTAAAGGACTATTATTTTCGATCCTCAGCAGAGGCAAATATATTATTATAACCTAATAATATTAATATGTGGAGAGGAGATGGAAGGGTGAAATCCGATATACAGATTGAGAGATATATGAGGAGCTTGTCAAAACTGAAGAAATAAATATTCTATATGTGGTATGCTGATAGAGTGATTAGTGGAAGGAGGAGAAGAATTGAAGAAGAAAATGGTGGAACTTTTAAATAAATGTTGGATGGAAGTGTAGCCCAGTAGATGGGAGTAATAGTTGGTTTTTCCCATTTATAAGGGAAAAGGTTATACTAAGATTGTGGAAACTATAGAGAATTATCTAATAAATATATATATTAGTGTACGAAAGGATTTTAAGAAAGAAGACTTAAGAGGATAATTAGAACAGCATTGGAGAAGCAGTTATGGGTACATTAAGATGACAGTTATTATATACGATCTGTTGTTTGCTTTTAAGAAATTAGTTTGGAGAATAGAAGACTGGAATTAATAAAAACAGTGCATATAATGCCTTCTTGACGCTTAAGAAAGGCTTTTGACTCCGTACCAGAGCCAGATCATTTGTGTATATATTATGGGGAAGTATATGTGTATCGAAAGGACGAGAGAGCAATAAAAAGCTTGTATAGCGTTGTGAGTGTAAGTGAGAACTGATGTCAGAATTGAGAAATGTGAGGTGGACGGGAGTCAGTGACAGGGTAGTGTCCTTCTCCCTTTAGCTTTTATAGCTACTTTAAATGTATAATCAGAAAGGTAAGAGGATATAACGAATCTGGTATGGTAGATATAATTGCAGTGTGTATCGATGATTTTGGCAATGTTTAGATGAAGTTTAGGAGGAGAGTAAGTGACGACGTACTCATGAGTTTAAAGTCTTTGACCATAGATAATTAGAAGGAGATTTGTTTAAGAGATGAATTACATGAAAAGACAGTGATAAGAGAGTGCGTAGTAAGAGGATGATAGAGATGTGTGAGATCTGTTTCATTTGTCAATTATGAATTAAAGTATTATGAGAAAATAGTGGATCAAGTTTATTTTATACCTGTGTGGTACGTTATATTACAAGCAAGGTGAGAGGTGTTGACTGCGTTGTAGAAATTAAGAATGTATAAAATTACGAAGAACAATAGAGAGCGTTATAATCTCAAAATGAAGAGAACGTGGTAATGATATAAATAGGTAGAATAGGAGAGATATAATTGATAGATCGATACTTAGCTCCACATTACATTATGCAGCAGAAACAGGGAGCTTTTACAACAAAGAGAGGAATAAAAGATCGAGCTGCTGAAATGATAAAGGGTTGAGGGACTAGATAGTGGTAAAGACAGGAGAGAAGAGTGTAAGAAACTAGAATGCGTCAGAGAGAGAATTGTGGTGTCGCCTTGTGAATCAAAAGATTACAGTCAGAGACTGAGATGGTGGGGCATATTAAAGATGCGGGAGAACGAGTCTGACAAGTATGAGTGTGGTAGGGAGAGTGAGTAGAAGGCCGAGAGAAGACCTAGGTAAGATTGGAAATATAGCGTGGAGAGAGCCTTGAGAAGACATGGACTACCGCGACTTGCGCAGCTGATGAGGATGGTGTACTTCTGAATAGGAACTAGGCGTGCGAGATAAATCTCGATCGTTGTGTCTCCGCTGACAGCCGTAGGTCCTTCCCTGAGAGGAGACATTAAGAACGTAAGTAATGATAATATATTATTATAATATAATATAATTTAATATATTATATATAATATATATATATTTATAATATTATTATATAATATTATACTTATATATATATTAAATATATCACTATATATATTATAACATTATATTCCAAATATACCAAATTATACGAATTTTTAGCCATAATCTATGTAGTTAGAATTTGATGTAACCTGTGCGAGGAACACGTTGACACCAACTTAATATGCCACCTCCACACTCAAACCTTCATTTCCCCAATCAACTCTGCTCCTTAATGAAAGTGATTTATCAATGGTATATATATATATCTTTTTGCTACTCATAGTTATGAATATTCAAAATTATTAGGAGATTGTGCTTGAAAATACGATCAAATATTCTGCCTTTCTGCTTGAACAAGCTGCTTTCTTCTTATCATCTAACTATAACTTGTCATAAATACTCTCTCACATCGAACACCAAGTTGGACACGTGCCAAGTATTTCCTTGAGCAAGTTTACTCAATCGTTGAGTAAATAATTTTGTTTAACTTTATCCACCAATACTGAAATAGTAATATCATTTGTATCTAGTCGTTCTTACTTGGTTGATTAGTTTATTCAATTCATTATCGTCTACATCAAGATGTCTTTTGTATGTGCGTGTGCTATTTCATTTGCACAGGACTGTAGAAATTCTTCCAGTGAATACGT
>JABUQX010092011.1:12500-31576 GCA_015478945.1 Trachelipus rathkii | reverse complement strand
AATGAAATTCACGGTAAGAATCTACAGTCCTCACTAAGTTGTCATATATGAAGAATGAAGACCACGGACTAAATACTCCAAAAGATCTTAGTTGCAAATGATTGAAAACTATCACCAAGTAAAACGACTACATACAGAATTGTAATATGATCCTCATGTATACATTTATAAAGTATACAAAAATTTAATTAACCACGAATATTAGAGTAATAACTTGACAGGTAAAATATTTGAACTGTCCCCCAATAAGATGTCCAAGTTTGAGAGAGTAATTTAGCATAAAATTATATGATAAGAAGAAGTATGATATATTCAGCAGGATAAAGGACTCTAGTCAAAATTATGCACACGATATTTTCAAGCGTACAAATCTTTACCTCCATATTATTTTATGCAAATTCTAATTTAGTGCCAAAAGTATATAATCCATTGTAAATCTCAACTTCCTATTTAAAGGGCAGCGATGTTGAAGGGAAAGAGGTTATTGGTAGGCGTGCATTTTAAGTTTCGGATATCACCGTCCCGCACTCACCTGGTTAATACACAATAACTTAAATTTAGATATAATGTGACTTAAACTCGTATTAATTTGCGATATATAATATTATAATATATATATATATAATATATATATATATGATATTAAATTAATAATATATATTAATATATATATATAATTAATATAATATATATATACGTATTAATACCAAGTAATTATATATTATTATATTATTAACTACTATTACGGCTTTATGTTCGTTACCCTTCAGAGTGTGAGAAGGCCTACTAAGGGATAAAATACCTTGTCAGCGGAGAACAACTCATCGATTCCCGCATAAGTTCCGTTCTCCAGAAGTACATTCTAACTATACACAGTTCTAATTATCCTAGTCTGAGTTGGACATCGCGGGTAGTCCACTGTTTATCTTCAGGTATCTCTCCACGCAATCTTTTCACATATCTTAACTCTCGGTTACCTACCTCTACTCGGTGACCTTACATCCTTCGCTCACTCCCACTATCCATCACCTATCTTGTCGATTAAATCATCTCAATCCACTTAGTGCAACCTTTTATACTATCCCCCCACTCACATCTCACTAGTCTCGTTAGAATCTATCCTGTATTCAATACCAACAGCACAATTCAATCAATTCTCTCTGCTGATCACCAGCGTCATTTCCCGATTTTGTGTAATCAATTTTTTTCTGGAGATTCGAATCCTCAACACCTTTTAATTTTCAGACAGTGACTTCGAATCCTTTTTTCCTACTCTTGTTGATTATTAATTTAGCTCCCGTTTTCTGCTGCATTAATGTTAAAGGTACAAAAATATGCGTTTATCATAATATAATAAATTCTATCTTCACATTGCTTTATATCACCATCACCGATCTCTTCATAATTTGGATATTTTATTAATGAAATTTGCTTAGTCTCTTTCGGTTAATTTTATTTTCTACCATTACTATTTTTACTCCACTTTACCTAGTACACATATACCTCCCGTGTCATCGTGATAAATTAACGCCACCCAGTGAAATCAAACATTAGCCACATTTTGCTACAATCTTTCCTAATCAATCACTATAATGACGATCTCAACCTCTTCCTATTATGCCTATTCCTACTCTGAGTCTCCCAACATCATATTATCACTGTACTTTTCGTTATATCAATCATCTATCCCATTCTCACCTTCACACAATTTCTGTGCACTCCACCACGTGATTTCACATTAGTATTCGTCTCAATTGCTCCTTCCTTCACTTAAACTTCTCAAACAGGCTCAAATTCTTCGCATATATATAACTATATGTACTTATATCCATCGATCACAATTTCGGTTAATCGCGAAGGCGCATTAACCTTTCTGTATGACTAATGATTAAGTAAGCATAAATAATAAGATTAGGCGTTTGATGTAATTAGAAATTTCATTAAACCCTGTACTGCAACTCCCTCTCACACTCATACAAACTCGAATTCATTATACTGACAATCCAAGTTTTATCTCACAATTAATCCTCCTCACTAAAACGAAATCACCCTAGTACAATGCTTTTATATTAATATTTGTGCACTCACCACTCTCAGTCTTCAACTCACAACTTCCGTTTACAACACTCATCACAACTATCACTCAAAGTCTTCTCTTAAAAAGTTAACCTCGAGGTCAAAACGCTTCCTTATGGTATTACCACTCACATACACAAATATTATATTCTTCCTGTTTTACTCCTCTAATATAATTTACCACACTAACTAACACACTACACACTATATTCACTTAAAGCAAAACAACAGATCCGATAGATACTCCTGTCACTCCTTCCTGTACCCATAATCTGTCCTATCATCTCCTCATATATACTCTGTTTTCATATACACTACACTCTTTTAATCTATTCTTAAAATAAATTAGTATACACTTATTAGCGTTAATAACTGAATCCAATAAAGCTTAATTACCTCGTATAGTCTCCACAAGTTCTCCGAGATATCAGCCTCTTTCCCTATCCTAATTAAATATGAAGCAAAAAACAACATTCTCTCCACTCACCCATTCATACTGGGTAACACACCTTATTCTCAATTCTCAACATTATTATTTTAAAAGTTTTCACATATTTTTCTTACTTCAATTTCTTTACTCCTCCTCCCTTATCCAACTCCTATATCTGACAATACTCAAATACTTCTCGCCACCTAGCGTCTCTTTACTATTTACTCATTATTTTTACAAACTCTAACCTCATATGTACTCCTCCAATATCGTTATTATATCGGTAATATTCAACTCACTTTCACATTCTACCTTCCGCATCAATTATATAAAATAACTGTAGGTTTTTGATTCTAGCATAGATTCTATTCATTGCTCGTAATCTAGTCTACCAAGTAATACTTCACAATAAGCGACTAAATACCTTAATTAGGTTACTTAATTCCATAATTATATTCAAACACAATATAAAACAGGTTATAATTAATAATCTCCTACCTATGATAAGTTTATTAATATGTTTTAAAAATAGTAAGGATTAAATAAATTACAATTTAAATTAACACAAAATATGTATATATTTTTCACCTTCATATATCAATATCTATCTAAAATGTAAATTTTTCAGCTTTTTAACTCTCTATTATATTTCTAACCAAGTCACAAAAAAGAACCAAGTTCAAATAACGAACGAAATAAGTTAATGATTATCATTTGAGTTAGTTGGAGGTCAACTAAGTCTACTTTAATATTTTTTAAACTTCTTTACTGAGTCACGAGAGGTAAAACTTATAACACAAGAAATTACAACATATGAGAAAAAAATAATTTTAACCAGATTCTAAACGAAAACAAGTAAAGAATAAATAATCCCCACTTTAATTAACTAACTTTACACAAGGGTAAGTCTATTTAGAAATTTATTAGGTAAAAATAATAAAAAATAAGTTTTATTCTTATTTATCAGATAAATTCAGAATAATCTAATAACTAAACTTAATTTTTATAATATATAATTTATATATAAAAGTTTAAGTATATATTAATTAATATATAATATATATATAATACATATATAAGAAAATATATAGTATATAGATTATATATTAATTTAATATATATATATATTAATATATATATATATTATATATATTATATTAATTATATAATATTAATATACCTATAAATTGATCAAATTATATTAATATGATAACTAGTTTACATTATATATATTAAATATTATCTAAATAATATTTATTATATATATATATATATACCTAGATTAATATATTTATTATATAATATCTTTTTATATACAATACTACTTTAAAATTAATATATATATATATATAGGTATAACGAAGGTATAATTGGATGTTATGTAGGTGGATATAAATATTTTATAATACATCTCACTATAGTTCATACTCAGACTTTAATTCACAATAATATTTATATAAAAGCTCGTTAATAGTCCGTTTTTAACTTACTTTTCTAGTTAAATATTTACCACGAAACTAGTGTCGTTATATAATAAAAGTGTTAAACTAGAATTTAAAATTTATATTAATTACATGTATAATTAATACTCTGTGTGTTTACATTTATACAAGTCAATAGTTTCACCACCACCCCGCTCTAGTCATTGACTCCTTATCCTTTGCATAGTGAGTAATATTAATATATATATAATATAACTCATAATATTATATAAAATTACATAATTATTCCTCATGAATTATAATATGTTGGATATACTTACTCTATTCATTGTTCATATCCCATCATGCTTTATAATTATTATAAAACATAGTAATTAAATTATAATAATAATTTATAATTATTTAATATATATCTAACAAACCACGTATATATAATATATATTACTACTACTATATAATTATATATATACTATATATATATATATTAATAATATATATTTATTATAATTACTCAAATAATAATAAGTCTGATATAATAATGTATATTTAGATAATTATACAGTAATAAGTACTCATAGCATGTAGTAAGTTTAATAAAGATTAAGTAGTATTCGAACTACGGCTTAGTGCTTTATCATTGATCACAGATCCACAGTGCACATGACTAGTTCTAGTTTTACGTTAGTAAATTTTTTTATATAATTGCAATAATAAGGTGGTCCCGCGATCAGTCTGCAGGTTATTTCTATAAGTTATATCAAGCTCACTTAGATGTTATCTATAACCACTACTACTGTATATCTGCTTTATTGAGAATCTCAAATTCAATAATTGGCTTTTTATAATGTAAAAATCTGAGGATCAGCTTATCTAGTATTCAAGGTTTTAGTATACCTTACATATATACCCTCACCCTACTTAATGCTTTCTCTGATAACAGTCTAGTACTTTATACCTCTTTTCAATGGCATGAAAACTCTTACCAAAATTAGTCAGTATTATATAATGTTATTATATTTAATTTGTATATATATAAAGGAGATGTGTCGCATTACCTATGGTTCTATTGTAATGGAATACGAATCAAATTCTTCAGTATGAAGTATTAGTGAGTTATGTTACAGTACACCTAACTCCCCCTCTTTATTCCTATGAAGTCACTATAATCCTTTTTTTTTATATTCATCAAGGGTTTAAACGATCAAGGTTATGGTGAGTTTATACGAAAAATTAAGTATATTAAATGATAGATATTAGATGGATGCTACCGTTAGTTGGTTGCCGTTGCGTTTGAGCCGCTAGGATAAACCATTGTGGTTTTAGAACGCATCAACAAGCGTTTCACGGGGACGGTGAATCCTTTGACTAAAACATATCATGATGGATCTCAAACAAGGGTAAATCGTCCCAAAAATGAGATTCCTGGGGTTACTTTCCCGAACGCCAGAGTCCCGATGGCCCCAGCGTGGGGCTCTTTATTTGGTTTCATTCGACCTCGAATAAAACAAAAAAAACCATATCCTAGCAACGGAGATGTTAGAGACATCGTATCCTCTTCAAACTTGGCTTGCCTTCTTTATATGGGTCAACATAGTCATAGACTCTGTATCGTGGCGCTTCGCCCATATGAGAAAGGGGATACTGGCCCCCAAAACCTAAAAATAGACTTAGAACGATGAAATTTGGTAAGCCTTTAGAAGAGAATGAACGAAATTGATAGTCGATATTAAATTAAGTGTCACATCATATGAGCTGGAGCCGGAGTCGATTGCGGAGCCTGATTGGCTGTATATAACGAAAAACGTAATAAAAAACATTGGAAATAACCCTTAGAAAGTTATGAAGTTGCAATATAACAAATGCATGGCACATGAACATTTATCTAAGGGGGCTCGTCCTCCCGTACCCCCTGACTTGTGTGACGTGAATTCTGGTAAAACAATATAGAAGAGAATAAATGGATATAGATATGAAAATGCATTAATTGTTTATACACTCTAAAGATATCGGAAAGAAAAGCAATATGACAATGCTTGTCCTTATGCTCTACGTTATGCTCGCTGAAGCCAAGCCTCTGACTCCTGTAGACTGCGAGAGTCGCCCCGAAGCGCAACGGTAGTCCGCGAGCCGAGCCCGTACATCAGAGTTTTGCTGGTCACCTACTCCAGACTGTATTGTAAAACTCAAGAAAATGGGCACCCATTAGGTAGGTTGCATTTGGAGAGGTGGTTAGAGAGGATTGAATGCCCAAACAGAGTATCAGGAGGATAAAGTTTAAGTACCTGCTATCGATGATATTAGTCGATCATCTCTCTCGTGCTGTGCGTGACCATTAACCCAAGTAGCAAAATGTATTTAATCATATGAGAAACACTTAACACCTAAATAATTAGGTAAAAATTATGGACGTAATTTAACCTACACGGTTTATTAACTGATTTCCCTCCGAGAGAAAATAGAACTTCACTTCGTTTAGCGAGGTTGTATTATCGCCCCTGAAAATGAGATTGAGGTCCCGCCCTAGGAGGGTGTGCCCGCTGCCTCACAATAAATCACCATAATATGCACATCCACACACCACCACACCAGAAGAGCGTACACCACGGATTTATAGGTATAAGATAAAACACACCAGTACACTGAGAGGTTAACCACATAAAACTCTCCATGTCCACCTACTCACACACTGTTAAATGAACTCCCTGCTAAAGTCTTTGGTACCGACTCCAACCGTTGAGGAGCTGACTTGCTGCCGGCAGTGATTCCGAATCAAACATCTCTTCACTAAATAAAACACAAATATACCCTTATATACCACCCATGATTATATTTTATGTTTTTCATATATTTTATAAAAGATGCACTTAATTTAGCATAGAGCATGCGACACACTAATCATAAATGAGTTCGTCAATGACCATTATAAAAAAGAATGTACATGACAGTTGACCCGCCGGAAGGGGGCTCACCTCAAATGCACAAAGAGAAAAGATTTTATAATGTTATTAGCGAGCAAGAAAGACATAAGACGATCGCTCAGAATGCTCTACGTATATATCGATTGATCCAATGATTCCAGATGAACTAACAAAATAGAGTCCCGTTGACACGGTCCATTTCTGCACGTATGGCGATGACTAATCACTCTCCCTCAAAAATTCTCGCCGCTCAATAATCACTCCCACAAACACCCACGGATTCGTACCAAACCGACCCCTCCTTCACATCCCGTATAACACGGCCTGACAATGTGCACTATCAGCACACACACAATTCCACACACACACAGCTCCTCACAATTAGGCTCGTTACCCTTTAATACCATCTAACTCTCACACCTCCACACTCACTCATATCTATCTCTCTGAATAATATGTCTCACTTCTCACTCACAAGACGCATGTACAAGATTAGTAGATAGGAGTTCGTCTCCAAATTATCTTATATCTTCCAATTTGAATTTTTAAATTATTTATAGACATAACAAATCAAAGTTCATATTATTTAAAATATTTTTTAGTGAGTTGTAAAACATTTGTTTTTAATGAAAAACACTTTGTTTTTGAAAACTAAAGCATTTTTTAATATTTTTTAAAAAACATTTTGTTTTGTTCGACTTATTTCAAAACATCCCTCATGAAGATTCCATCGGTGTATGCTAAATTGTGATCTATGCTCAAAGACTCACACTCGCTTATCGTTACCCTTAGAAACAGCTACAGCAGTGAGAACTGAAGAGGACATAGCACTCCAACCTAACTATATTGATATTTGAGCTTACGTCCTCGTCTAACGGTTCTAGTTCCCACTCTCCACCCACCATGGCTTCAGTTCTAACGTTCAACTAACAATATATTATACTTGAGCTCACATTTCTACTTTTATTTGTCATCTAAGTGCCAAACGTTCAAGAAATAAAAAATTCGCCTGATTATAAGCACACCTAGTACATCATCCCTCACTACTCTCCTCTCTCCTGCGCCCCCCACACTCCACACAATTCCTCATATCTCTTCCACACTCGTGTGAGTCACCACAAAACGACACCTCCTCAGTCTCTCCCAACATTCTACCACTAAGCCGTATAAACGCATTCAACGACCATCACAACCTTACACACACCACCACACCACCACACACTACACCACTGCTCTCGATGGCGACCTCCCCACACCACTAACTCAATCTCATCTGTACACCCTATCTTTGTTCTACACTCCGATATTAGCAGCCTCACCACATAGAACACAAATCACACTGTACCTTTCAAGCAAATCTTACAAAAGCAATTTCCTTTTTTTGTTTTATGTTGTTTATTATTATTATTATATTATTATTATTATTTTATTATTATTATTATATTATTATTATTATTATTATTATTATGATATTATTATTATATTATTATATTATTATTATTTTAATATTATTATTATATTATATTATTATATATTATTAATTATATTATATTATTATTACTATTATTATATTATTATTATTATTCTTATTATTATTATTATATATTATTATTAATTATTATTATAATTATTATATTATTATATTATTATTATTATTATTATTATTAATTATTACTATTATTATACTTATATATCTATATTATTATATTTATTATTACTAATTATCTAATTATGATTATTATTATTTTATTATATTATTATTATATTATTATATTATATATTTTATTATTATTATTATTTTATTATTATTTATCTATATTATTATTATATTATTATTATTATTATTATTATTAGTTTATATCAAATACACATTCTTCGAACAATTCACAATTTGGAGTTAGAAAAGGACGCTCAACTGCTGATCCCCTCATTTGCTTAACCAAAAATACTTTAAAGAAACACTAGAAAATTAAAGATTGACATACTGGTTCCTACCATATATTAAAACAAACAAGATTTGACATATGATATAGATATATACATTCACTGCACAATACACGCACCATAAGCTCGAAGAAAATGAACAAAATGCGGCTTTGACGGGGTACAAGCACTGACCACATGGGGTTCTAAAAGCTTACTTAAGCTAAAACCAAGGAGTATATCTAGAATGCAGCTCATAATACTAAAAATTGGAACTTAGCTTAACTCTCAGTTCTATCTATATTATATGAAAAACACCAATTACTCTATCGGCGAACCCAAGGGAATAAATCAATTCTGTGCGCACCATTTATCTTATTTTACTCATCTAACCATATTAACTATAAATTGATTCTCGTGGAGTCTTCACACCTCTTCTTATGCCACACTCTCACTCTCAATAATTCTCTCACTCACACTCTCTCCATTTCAACCATGTACTTCAGCCTACTCTCACACTATAATAACATAATCTACAACACCTATGTGCCATAGATTCTCTTATCCTCCTCCTCTATGAAGCCTAAGGTAGAAGAAAATTGTCATATCTCTCACTATATAATAAAAAATAAACTCGAAAATAGTATGAATAAAATAAAATGCTATATATTATTACTGTATATTGTACGAATGAGGTAAAATAGAGAGCATTTTACATTATTGCTATTTTGTGTGTCTAAGAAAAATAATATAAAACTGAAATAAAGTTTCTTAATATAATTTGAAAAAATTTATCTCACACACAAATAGTAGAAAATAAAAATAAGGGGCTAACTAAAATTATTGTGTGTAAAATTATATATATATTATTAAAAGCATATTAATGAATCCCTAATTAGCAGGCTGTCAAAATACATGTATAGCTATTAAAATTAAAAAAATATTGTACCTCTTTTCCATTTCATAATTGGGGTGATGATATCCTTGTACTCACTCAAATAAAAATAAAACGGCACTAATGCCCACCCACTGCCCATCGATCTTAGTAGCATTATTTGACACAGGTTCTCTTTACCTTATACTTCTACATGGAGTGTCTTGCTATTAAGCAACTAGCACAAATAAGAGATTTCTAAATACAAGCACCTAATAATTCCTTGGAATAAAATTACCACCCCAAATAGCAATTTATTCGCGTATTCAAGTTACATTTATAGGAAGACATATAGCACTAACGAGAACTGTTTGTCTCTCTAGCTCATTCAAATACTACTATCCATTATTCAAAACCTTAAAGATATTTGCGTTGTAAAAGATTTGTTCTATTTATATATCCTACTCCTAAGATAATATTACACAAATAAACTTTTATATTATACCAGAACAAATCGCGCATGCGACTCTCTTTGCATAAGCATAATTTTCTCATTTCAAACCGAGAGTATTCGCTTTAAAATAGGCACGCCGCGAACACAATCAAATAAACTTCTTAAGAATAATACTTTACACATATAGACTCCTCCACTGTTCTTGGGTACGACTAAGAAAAGCCACGCAACATGCTCTTGTATCCGCTAATCAGAAGCAAGCGTAAACTTTACAAATGCTCTCCCTAATGCCACAAGATATCTATATATAAACAGAAACAACTTCTACACCTTAATCATTATTATATTTGCTCACAAGCAAAAATAAACCAAACTGTTAATTATTCTAACGTACCAATAGTATATTAAAAGAGACAAATAGCACTTAACCTACAGTCTGATGTCTGTCACCTACGGGGGTAACATTATAAACTACTAAACATTATCTTTATATTCTGCATATTATATTAATTAGATTAATTTGTCATTATAATTATTATATTATTTTATACTTTATTTTTTAAAATATAATATTAATCATAATATTTATATTATGTATTGTATTTGGAATATGTTTTTATTTATAATATCTATCCCACAATTCTCAGATAAATAATTTATTTATGCTATTGTCATTCTCGTTGCACTTATTAGTGATAATTAATTATCATTATATTAATTAAGAAAAAATAACTAATTAATATATATAATAAATTTCCACATATAATCTCATCATACATTGATGGTCTGTAAATATTATTACTTATTTTATTGCATCTAAAATAAGTATATTATTATTGATTATTGAGTTTTAATTAAATAAAGTCTATCATATTTATTAATCATAATATAAAAATTATTTTTCACACAGACTTTATATTATTATGATTATTATTATTGATTATTATTATTATTATTAATTAATTTTATAATTTACACACTATTTTCTATAATATTCCCAAAAAAAAAACTGATAATTTACTTAATTATTATAATAATATATTATATATTATATTAATTATATTTTTTATTTATTAAAACATTTATTATCTTATTCATTATTATTATTATTATGATATTCACGTGATTACCTATATATTTAGCACGATTCGATCGCACTCTCACACTCTTCTCTGAACATATCACATAGAATGATAACACATAGAGCATTCCATAACTCATCACCATACCTTCCTTTGATTCCTCTACACTATGACATCCATATTATTATTATTATTATTATTATTCACGCCATAACATACAAAACCATAAACACTATTAGATTCTCTATTAGCCCTCTCCTGGTGACATTCTATGTTCATTATCTTTAATTGAAATTAATTATATATTATTCTAATATATAACTTAATATACTTATACTGTGTATATCTCACCATTATTAATGGATTTATTATATTATAATTATATTATGATTATATAATGGTCATTATTAATTCATATAGTGTCTTTTAGTTATTCCTATTTCAATTTCAAATATATTTATTTATCCTAGAATTATATTTATTATTTTATCTTCACTATATATTATCATATTATTATCTAAATATATTATTATTATTATTATTATTATTACAGACATATATTATTATTAAATTTTGTTATTCTTTTATTAAATTATGATTGACCTATGCGCCTCTATTTATTCACATTAAGATTAATTATTATGTATTTATATGACTTTATGCTATCTTACTTTAAGGGCTATACTTGGGAGAATAATCAGACCTTACTGTCTTAATTTACATAAATTAGTATAAATATTTGTATATTAATATTTTTCCCGAAATATTACTTCTTGTTAATTAATTATTATTATATTATTATTATATTAGTATTATATATATCTATTGTATTACACTAGAAGTTATAAATGACACTTTACCATTAACGATCATTTAAATTCCATTTTCAATAATAAACCCAGTTAACTTTAAAGAATGAAGTTATTAAATCATCAATTTTCTTTTGTCTCTTTTGTATATCGTCCAAATGACTATAAGAACACACACATGACAATAAATATTTGATTAAGTATTGTATTTAATTATATACTGAGATATTATTCCCTAACTATCCAATTTATGCTGAGTTATTCCATTTCTTAGCTTAGAGTAATAATCACTCCTCTCGTCTTTACTCTTCACAACTATAACTATCTATATAATCCATATAATACTCACAATCGTACTCATTCAGTGAATGTACACACTCACCTCTCCCCACACAACCATTCTGAGTGCACTCCCATACCACTCTCTGTGCTCTATATATGTTATCTCTCCCCACTCTCACACTCCTACACACGTGCACATACGAACACTCTCATACACCTCAATAACTGCACTCTCCTCTCACTCATCATCTATCCATCACACCTCTATTCTCATCCCACTTATTTCACCACTTACTTTATGAAACATATATCACAACGTGAAAAACGAAATTATACATTCTATAATAATTCACACTATATTTATAATTTTTTCACGAATCATTTATACTTAATTTTAGCTGGTTACCTCAACCATAACATAAACCTATGAGCTAACTCGTCCCTATTTAGTCTACTCATTATGAACTTTGATGTCACTCAATCTCTATTCTTCATCCTATTAATTTCTATTATAGATACTTGTCGTTGTTCTACTCATGTGATATTAATAAAATTATCTTTTAAAATATAATGTTATATTCCAAATCTACCAGTTAATGAGTACACTTAATATAGTTTTATAATCTCAAATAGTTTACTCTCTATATCTTTGTTCTATTTAATTTATTTCACATTTCCAGAAGTTTTCATATTTTTTCAATGTTACAGAGTATAAGTTTGCAAATTAAAATTAGTATGTCTTTTACAATCCTAGAGTTAATTAACTGAAAATAACTTCTCAAGATTCTAGATATAATATTATACCTTATATAAATATATTAAATATGTCTTTTATATTTAAACTCAAAAAAATATTATAATAATTACATATTAATTCCTTAAATCTACAATAATTTCATTATATTATTATTATTATTATCGTAATTCCTAATAGTTTAATTAAAGTGATGAGCTTACATATCTATGCTTACTTTTATATATGATATAATAATATTTGTTTCAGTTGAAGTGACATTTATTTAATTTATTATTTTAATTTAACTTATGTTTTATTACTATTATTGATAACTATAACTATTTCTAATTGTTTTATTTTAGAAGTATTTTTAACTATGACTTACATTTAACTGTGTGCATTCATTTTTCATAGAAATATTTGCTTAATGATCTAAATTAAGCTCATTTATAAAAAGCGTAATTTATAACAGAAAATTTCGAATCAAAATCCCACGTGTGTTAAAATGCATATGATAATGTAAAAGCTCATAAATTATTAAAGGATTCTTTAATTGATTTATTTTATTAAATAATATTATTATTTCTCATATTATTTTCTAAATACTTATTTTTAAGTGCTAATTCACTCTAATTTAATATTTGAGTTTCACTTATATATAATATTATATAATTAAACTGGCCCATCATGTCAAATTGAATTTATTATATCGTTTGAGTTGCTCATTCATCTATTTAATTTATCTAAGTGAACTGTTAGTTTTCAGAAAATAAATATATTATATAATAAATCTTCTATATATATACTCCGATTATATTATTTATGTAATCATAAGTTTTACAAGAATTATAATTACAATCCATTATTTGTTCTTAAATCAAACAATATCGCCAACAATAAAATATTTCATGGTTGGTTCAATTTCATTTAAAAACTGAATGATCAATTTTTCCCTGACAAGGTCTCTTAATCTAGAATCAAAACCCATTGAAGCCATTATTACATATTTCAAATAATGCACTCATGTAACTCTATTTTACGTCTTTACTTAATTATGTAGTGAGATTTAGTCTATTAATTAATTTAACTAATATTTAAATATTAAATTTTCCTTTAATATCTGCATGTCACCAATGTACTCGATTTATAAAGAGCTACTCTTAAATCTTATTCATTGCTATATATAATAATATTATTATTCTGAATAGAATTTTAGTCTATTTTATATTTTATTAACTTTTATTATTTTTTAATATCTCGAATTATCGTAATAATTTTGAGTCATATATATTTGTATTTTAAATTACAGCCCAATCTATATTCACAGATTATTGCTATATATTTACATTAAAGTTATCCTTAGAAATACTTATAAAATAATTATACTAAAATTATGTTAATATAATAATATTATCCCATAAACCATACGTGAAGACTGTTTGCATATATAGGTTAAATAGAGTTATATATTAAATTATAAATGGCTTACTCATTTTAATCCATAATTTTTTTCATTATTATTATTAAAATTCAAAAAAATCTAAAAATCATTATTATTATTTTTAATATACAAATTTTTACTCGAATACTATCTCATTCTTAATATATATTATTCATCATAAATAATTAATGTAAACTGGATTGACCAACTATTATCTAAGTCCTTAGTTCTGCATTATCTGAAGTTAAATAATGGCTGTGCAATTTTTTAATTGAATTTGTTAGTATGATCGTATGTCTATCATTCAATTAACATAAGGTATCGCCTATTCTCCCCTTAACACAATTCTTTGTATTCCTTTAGCTCTTTCTTCACTGTTTCGTCTCTTTCTTTGCATCTTTCGTCACCACTTTCTCCTTCTCTTTCTTCACTCCTTTCGACGCCTCTTTCTTCACCCCTTGATACATTTCTTTCCCTCATTCTTCAATCTTTCGCCTCTATCTTACCCCTTTGTACATCCAATTTCTCCCATCTCGTCATTTTATTCTTCCATCATTTTCCTTCATCCCTTCACCTCTTTCCAAGTTTCTTTTTCACTCCTTTACCTCTTTCGTCTCCTCCTCTAAACCTCTTTTTCAGCTCTTTACCTCACCCTTCAACCTCTCAAATCTTGAACCCTCCACCTCTTTCTTCACTTTATTTTTATCCATCTTCCAACCCCTTCTTTGCCTCAATTTTCTTTCAACACTCACCCTTTTTGAGAATCTTAATGCTTTTCACTCTTTCTTCACACCCCCACCTCATACATCCTTTTCATATATATATATATATATATATATATATATATATATATATATATATATATATATATATATATATAGTATATATATATATATATATATATATATATATAATATATATATATATATATATATATATATATATATATATTATATAGAACCTTAGGTATTTCGCGGCTACTTTTCACTTTTTCTACGAATTAAACATATTCGGACGAGTTTTTTTAATAAGAACTAAATGGAAAGATTTTGAACCATTAAAATGTTATAACTTATCTTTACTTTTATTGTAATAATAAATTGATTTGATATTTTTATATATATTTTATTTTTTGATCCAGGGTGGGGCCTTCGTTCCCTCCTCTTTATCATCACCCTTGTCTCCTGCTAACGCAGGATGCCCCTCTCGCTTCGCTCGAGGGCCCGGGGTGGATATTTTTAAAAAAACAAATACTCCCAAAAATTATACTAATAATTAAATAAATGAAGAAAAAAAATAAAAGAAATTAGGAAAAAATCAAATTCATATTAAATAATAATAATAATAATAATAATAATAATAATAATAATAATAATAATAATAATAATAATAATAATAATAATAATAATAATAATAATAATAATATTAATAATAATAATAAATAAGCTACAAAAACGTTAAAACTAATAAAGAAAAGTTTTAAACTCTTTTCAAAGCTTCACACTTTTTAAATTTAATTCTTAACACGTTCGAAAGTATTGATATAATAGAAGAAATGTAATGTAGCCCCGAAATACTCTAAATCCTATATATATATATATATATATATATATATATATATATATATATATATATATATAAATATATATATATATATATATATATATATATATATATATATATATATATATATATATATATATATATATATTGTTGATATAACAGCATCTGGCTCTAGCCGAAGGTCCAGGACACCTATTCAAAACTCCGCTCGGATAATTTTAAAGAACCGTCCGGGTTCCTACGACCATCCGAAAATACCATTAAAATTTGTAAAAAAAAATTCTAATATATATATATATATATATGTGGGGATTAGTGACCCAGTCCCAGGTAGCTGGGCTAATGAAGACCAGATCACCAATCTACATTTATTCCTACTTCCAAACTAATCTCTGGCGCGGTACCACTTTCGCTTGATCAGTTTGAAAGGAGCCAATGAATAGTGGAATATAAATTTGTATATATATATATATACTCAGTGGACCTCGTGTGGACCAGAGTAATTAATATATATATACAACGAATGAAAAATAATTATTGATTCTATAATTTACTGCTTATATAAACCGAATGTCCATAAAAGAACCGAGTTTTATTTATGATGAATTTGGGGACGAAAAAGTTTTGTCGTATATTAAATTTAATTGAAATTTATTTTCTATAGTTGTTGAAAGTTTATTGAGTTTATTTTATATGGAAGTCGCTTTAATATTTGAAATTATAAAATTTTTATTGCAAAGTTATTTCTGAATTTCCGAATATGTGTAACCACGTTATCGAACATGTAGTATAATTTTTATATCTTCGAAAGTGGACAGAGATGAAAAAAACTCTAGTCAAGTTCCGAAGATGATGACAATAATAACAACAATATTTATTGTGATAACGATAACAATAACAGCATACTACCAAGACTTCCTATAATTAGTACCATGGAAGCAATAATAATAATAATAATAATAATAATAATAATAATAATAATAAAGCAGTATACTAGCTACACTAAAATAAATGATAATAATAATAATAATAATAATAATAATAATAATAATAATAATAATAATAATAATAATAATAATAATAATAATAATAATAATTATTATTATTAATGGTAATGACTAATAATAATTATTATTTGTAGGAACAATCTTCGTTGAAGACACAAAGTGTTTCAGTGAGAAGATGAATTCCGATAATAACTTTGCTTTTGTTCCTTAATGAATCTAGTTCTTACAAAGAAGACTAGAAGCCATTTAGAACGTATAAGCAAGGTTTAAAGAGGGAAGGCTAATTATTATTACTAAACAGAGGTAAAGCCTCTGTCTAAGGGAACTAACTTGCTCCACCACCAGGGTTAAACTATATCTACCATTACCACTAGTTACAATTTTCAATCACGGAATTCGCTACACAATTTTTCAGGAACTCGCTGAACTTTGGGCCATAAATTTTATTATTTTATGACAAATTTTTATGGATGTATATATATATATGCGTCTATATATATATATAGAAATTATATTTATGTAATAAAAATTATATAATTTCAATTACAAATAGTAATTTTAATTGGATGAATCATTTCAAGTAGCTATTTCATTTGTCAAATTTTGACCTGAAAATTTTCGTTACGCGATCAACTATCAAAGCTATTTTTTAATATTTTTGAATAAATATTTATGAGTTTATATATACCATTCGTCAGATATATATATAGAGATCGATTTTTTACTATAAAATTCAAAGGGGGAAGAGTCTAAATGATAAATTTATAGGAAGTTTCAGTTTCGAGTCTGCTCCCGAAAAATCAAATTTTACACTATGAAAATTTTGACTATTTTGATTTATGATTTATTTAATATTTTCAACCTTTTTATTTCCTTCGTTTTTATAATCCAATCTAAGTTTTAATATTGATAAAAAATGATTTTCATTTTTTATCGACGAGGCAATAATTTATGACCTACTTATTTTGATTGAAATTTCCAAATTCAACTACGAGATTTTTTTTTCTTTTTTTTTTATGAAACATTTACTATAATGAATTGTATTCATTCAATTTCTGCGTTTTTATTTATTTTTATTTGACTATTTATTTTTTCTATTATTATTGTTTATCCGAATCTTTGAGTTTGAAATTTTATAAATATTCCCCTTATATTAAAATTTCCTTAAAATCTTTTATTTATCCAAATTTTCCCTTTCTGCGTTTTTGCTTACTTTTTGTATATGATTTTAAATATTTGTATGTGTAAAAAAATAAACAAAAAGGTAGTATACATCACGTTGGGTACAAAGTGTGTTTGTAAATATTATATCTTTTTAGCTTTCGCCGAAGAGATAGAGAGAGGAAGAGCAAAAAGATAGACAAAAACCTCGAAGATTTCTCCACCTACAAATAAAACTGGACATAAAAATTAAGACGAAATAAAAAAAGGGCGACTTGGAAGGTGATTTGCACAGATATTTGGTCCGGTGATAAAAACCGGTTACCAAATAACCGTAGGCGAATCGGATTAATCCAAGACTGTGAACTATTCTATATGAAGTACTTCAACATTATATATCGCCTCGTGTGTCCACTATCAAATTGGGTCATTCCAAATAGAACAACACAATCAGAAGAGACTGATTCGATATATAACGTCAAAACACTTATCAAAAAATTAATATATAAACGAATCAAAAAATAATGCCTTTTTTTCTAACATCTGAAATAGGATAGAAGGGGGGCTGAATAGCCATTAGTGGGGTCCTATCAGTTTGTCCAGGAAGGCTTTATGAATGATATACCTATAAAAATTCTAAGATCACTGTTTAACGGAAGGAAAATTTCAATGGTTCTGCTGTTGATTTATAAAAAAAAAGGATCAAACAGCCCTGACTTAAACATCGGTAAGACGCATGGCGCGGAACCTCTAAAATATGAAAGGTAGAGACCCGTCTTAAGGATAGGCCTCGATGAAAGATGTTAAGCTACTCGATACTGCATATTATAAATGAATCTCGTAGACTTCTCTTTCGACTCGGAAATGCAAAATATGGG
>JABUQX010092011.1:2500-5000 GCA_015478945.1 Trachelipus rathkii | reverse complement strand
CCTCCAAAATTCAACTTTTGGCAAGGGAGGTAAATTTATGGAAAAAGTCTGCGACCTCCGAATTTCAATCCTCAATTTTCGCTTTTAAAACGAAGAGTTCAGAGGCAAGTTTTTGAAAAACGCACCTGGAAAAGGCTGCGACTTGCAATTCGTCTACAGAGAGTATCTCAAACAGAAGGGACTTTTATTAATTTTTTTTTTCATACAATATATTTTAACTTATGTTGCATATAAGCATCAACTCAAAATATGGATTTTTAAATTACCAACCTCTTATATAGTTGTGCTTGCTCTTAAAGAAGCCACCAATCTAGCAAGTTTTACCTATATAATTGGTGACCGGAGAAGACACCCAAGAACTTCAGATGAACGCAATTCTTAACAAAAAACAAAATGAAAAAGAAGAAACTAAGATTCTACCTGGTTTTCTCAACCAGAACACTCCGAAAAAAATGACTCAAGCAAACGAACATTATCGATGACTGGACTTCAATTTTCATTTCTAATTTTTGGATTATGGTCTTCACCTTTTCACAACTATCACAGTTTGAGGATTCATCGCTAGACATAACAAACTTCCTTTACGGTATGGATTTCTTCATCATTTTAAGTTTGGATTATGGCAGAAACTCCATTGTTGGATTCCACTACGAACTTTGATTCCTTTTCGAATATCTAAATGGTTCTGTGATCACTCCTTTTATGTATGAAGAGAAATTTTTTCAAAAAATAAAGGACGCTAAATTCAAGCAATTCGCCTCTACATATGTAACTTCCTTTAGGGTATACATTTTTCACATTTTAAGTTTTTTGGATTATGGGCAGAATTCATTTTTGGATTCCACAACGAACTCTGATTCTTTTCGAATTCTAAATGGTTCTGTGACGCTCCCTTTTATGTATGAAGAAATTTTTCAAATAAAGGACCTAGATTCCAGCAACTTCGTCTCTACATATGTCAAACAATGTTTCTCTCTCGTAACTACAGTTTTGAAAACTATTTACGTGCGCATTGATCAAATCATGGAAACATTAGAGCCTTATACTAAGACCTTCCCTGGATTCAACGGTTCGATATGTGGCCTATTTAATTAACTTGTGAATAATTTAATGTTTCATATCAATAATTATGTATAAATATTTTTTGTATTTAAAATGTTGTATGTTTGTTTAATATCTAACGGGATATAAACCAAATAGCTTATGTTAAATGCCCCTTTTATTTTCTGTATTATATAACATTATTGTATTTTTTATGTATTCAATATTTGTATATATGTTTAGATCTTCGGATGTAACCAGTTATGCTCGTATTTGAATATTTACATTTCTTGTATATTATTTTTGCCTTCAAATGTTTATATGTCTACGTTATGTCTTCGGACATAAATTAAGATATGTTTGCATTTGAAAGTATTAACTATGTATTTAGTTATTATTCTTGTATAATTATTATAACATACTTTCTCACTCCGTGTTTAGCGCAGAAGTAATGTAGCAACTCCATTAACTTGCAAAATTTTAATTTATGTTCGTCCTTATGCTAAGATTTGCGCGCGAACAAAATTTTAGCATAAGTCAAAGTGAAAATATATATAAACTCGTCCTTTTTGAGATACTCTTCAGTCAGATCAAATTATTAAGAATCAGAAGAAAATCTCACTCAAGATACTCTCTCCAGAACTCCTCCAAACACCACTTTTGGCAAGGGAGGTAAATTTATGGAAAAGTCTGCGACTCCGAATTTCAATCATCAATTTTCGCTTTTAAACGAAGAGTCAGAGGCAAGTTTGAAAAACGCACTGGAAAAGGCTGCGACTTGCAATTCGCCGAAAAAGAGTATCTCAACAGAAGGGACTTTTGTTACAACTTTACTTGTGTTACAAACTTTACTTTTTTCATTGAATAAATCGTCTTCTATTTTTGAATTTATTTTAAATTCCCAAGTAACCTTGAGTTACTTTATTTAAAAAGATAATTGAAAGGAGACTTTTGTTTCCTATTTCATAAAAAGATAAGGTATTGCAAACTTTGTTTGCGCTTACTAAAAAGATAATTACCTCAGGACTTTGTGTCCTAATTCATAAAAAGATAAGTGTGAAACCTAGAGTTTCATTTTACTAAAGAAATAATTGCAGTGGCCTATCATTGCTAACGTAGTTGTGAACTACAAAACTTTTAAACTCACCATATACTTATATAGGGGGACTAAAGAAGAGACCACCTACATCACCCAAGTCCTTCCCTATGATATATATATATATATATATATATATATATATATAATATATATATATATATATATATATATAATATATATATATATATATATATATAATTAATATACATATATATGAATATATATAATATATATATATATATAATATATACTATATTATATATATATATTATATATATAGTATATATATATATATATATTATATATATATAGTATATTATATATATATAATATATTATAGGCAAAATTTAAGATTGTAAT
>JABUQX010092010.1:10000-12500 GCA_015478945.1 Trachelipus rathkii | reverse complement strand
CACAATATAATAAAACGATGTAATAGCCAAAAAATTTAAAATTTAACATATAAAGTAACTTCACAAATGTGTCAAAAAAGTTCTATAAAAAGACACAACAGAAAATACTTCATCTAAACTTCTCCAGAAGAAAAATCATGTCCACTTCTCAGAAAGGGTGTCCATAAGTCCGAAAAACTCTAAAGTAGGGGGCTTACAGCCATCCTGGAGGTTCAAAGGTAAGAGCGTCGGACTTTCCTCTCAGAGTCGCTTCGTCGAATTCTTTTTCCTTTGAAAGCTAAGAAGAAAACTATTCCTGTTGAGATCATTTCTTCAGGACTTAAGAGCTTTGTTGAAGACTTGTATGTTGTTGCAATATTTCGCCTCCGAACTCGAGGCATCTTCAGGCAGAAATGAAATTAATTTGTGGGAACGGCTATGATGAATATTTTGTTAATAGTTCCACAATATAATAAAACGATGTAATAGCCAAAAAATTTAAAATTTAACATATAAAGTAACTTCACAAATGTGTCAAAAAAGTTCTATAAAAAGACACAACAGAAAATACTTCATCTAAACTTCTCCAGAAGAAAAATCATGTCCACTTCTCAGAAAGGGTGTCCATAAGTCCGAAAAACTCTAAAGTAGGGGGCTTACAGCCATCCTGGAGGTTCAAAGGTAAGAGCGTCGGACTTTCCTCTCAGAGTCGCTTCGTCGAATTCTTTTTCCTTTGAAAGCTAAGAAGAAAGCTATTCCTGCTGAGATCATTTCTTCAGGACTTAAGAGCTTTGTTGAAGACTTGTATGTTGTTGCAATATTTCGCCTCCGAACTCGAGGCATCTTCAGGCAGAAATGAAATTAATTTGTGGGAACGGCTATGATGAATATTTTGTTAATAGTTCCACAATATAATAAAACGATGTAATAGCCATGTCCATAAGTCCGAAAAACTCTAAAGTAGGGGGCTTACAGCCATCCTGGAGGTTCAAAGGTAAGAGCGTCGGACTTTCCTCTCAGAGTCGCTTCGTCGAATTCTTTTTCCTTTGAAAGCTAAGAAGAAAACTATTCCTGTTGAGATCATTTCTTCAGGACTTAAGAGCTTTGTTGAAGACTTGTATATTGTTGCAATATTTCGCCTCCGAACTCGAGGCATCTTCAGGCAGAAATGAAATTAATTTGTGGGAACGGCTATGATGAATATTTTGTTAATAGTTCCACAATATAATAAAACGATGTAATAGCCAAAAAATTTAAAATTTAACATATAAAGTAACTTCACAAATGTGTCAAAAAAGTTTGTGAAGTTACTTTGTATGTTAAATTTTAAATTTTTTTGGCTATTAAATCGTTTTATTATATTGTGGAACTATTAACAAAATATTCATCATAGCCGTTCCAACAAATTAATTTCATTTCTGCCTGAAGATGCCTCGAGTTCGGAGGCGAAATATTGCAACAATATACAAGTCTTCAACAAAGCTCTTAAGTCCTGAAGAAATGATCTCAACAAGAATAGCTTTCTTCTTAGCTTTCAAAGGAAAAAGAATTCGACGAAGCGACTCTGAGAGGAAAGTCCGACGCTCTTACCTTTGAACCTCCAGGATGGCTGTAAGCCCCCTACTTTAGAGTTTTTCGGACTTATGGACACCCTTTCTGAGAAGTGGACATGATTTTTCTTCTGGAGAAGTTTAGATGAAGTATTTTCTGTTGTGTCTTTTTATAGAACTTTTTTGACACATTTGTGAAGTTACTTTATATGTTAAATTTTAAATTTTTTGGCTATTACATCGTTTTATTATATTGTGGAACTATTAACAAAATATTCATCATAGCCGTTCCCACAAATTAATTTCATTTCTGCCTGAAGATGCCTCGAGTTCGGAGGCGAAATATTGCAACAATATACAAGTCTTCAACAAAGCTCTTAAGTCCTGAAGAAATGATCTCAACAAGAATAGCTTTCTTCTTAGCTTTCAAAGGAAAAAGAATTCGACGAAGCGACTCTGAGAGGAAAGTCCGACGCTCTTACCTTTGAACCTCCAGGATGGCTGTAAGCCCCCTACTTTAGAGTTTTTCGGACTTATGGACACCCTTTCTGAGAAGTGGACATGATTTTTCTTCTGGAGAAGTTTAGATGAAGTATTTTCTGTTGTGTCTTTTTATAGAACTTTTTTGACACATTTGTGAAGTTACTTTATATGTTAAATTTTAATTTTTTTTGGCTATTACATCGTTTTATTATATTGTGGAACTATTAACAAAATATTCATCATAGCCGTTCCCACAAATTAATTTCATTTCTGCCTGAAGATGCCTCGAGTTCGGAGGCGAAATATTGCAACAATATACAAGTCTTCAACAAAGCTCTTAAGTCCTGAAGAAATGATCTCAACAAGAATAGCTTTCTTCTTAGCTTTCAAAGGAAAAAGAATTCGACGAAGCGACTCTGAGAGGAAAGTCCGACGCTCTTACCTTTGAACCTCCAGGATGGCTGTAAGCCCCCTACTTTAGAGTTTTT
>JABUQX010092010.1:0-5000 GCA_015478945.1 Trachelipus rathkii | reverse complement strand
TGTGAGTATTAAGGGCTGAATTTCTGCTGTCCTTTCCTAAGTCATAACGATGTTGCTTGCTTCTTCTTTCGAAATAGTGAGTTTCACCAACGTAAATTAGATCGCAATTGTTGCACGGGACCGTGTAAATGCATTGAGTGTTGTTTTTTTCTATGTTTCTGTGTGGTAGGAAAATCTTTTTTAATGGTAGAGTATCAGATGATGTGATGGTAATGTTATTTGGTAAAATGTTTTTTATGTTTATAGGGTGTGTTTGGGGAAGGGGGAGGTAAGATTTTTGAGATGTGTCATTTTTTGTTTCTGGGTGGTAATATTTTCTTTTTGCTTTGTTGAGTGCTTTGTTGATGATATAATGTGGGTATGAAAGTTTTTTGAAGTTGGAAAACAAGAAGTTAATTTCGTATTTACTAAGCAACATCGTTATGACTTAAGAAAGGACAATAGAAATTCGGCTCTTACTACCCACAGAACAACCTCAAACCATAGCATTAACATAGGAAGGATAACACCATTGATATATATAAAATATCAACAAAAAAGAAGATAGTCGAGTTCTACTGCATAAAAACACAAAGAATTTTAATAAACAGGAAGGCGAAATAACATTAGATCATATCCAAAATTCACTGATGAGTTCGACGCAATACTATAAAAAATTGAACAAAAAAATAACCAACCAAAATTAAAATTTTAGAAAACTAACATCAAAGAATTTCCAGATTTGGTAAAGAAATCATACTTGAAGAAGGTTCCATTTAAAAAATTAGGAACGAAAGCTCGTATTATAATTATGTTTTTATCTTGTTTTAATATGTGTAATTATCAATAAAAACTTAAAATAAATCTTGTGTGTTGAAAACTTAAGGTAATGAAAAATATATAATATATATATATATATATATATATATATAATATATATATATATATATATATATATATATATATATAATATATATATATATATATATATATATATATATATTTATAAAAATATATATATTTTATAAAAATATATATATATATATATATATATATATATATATTTATATTATCCCCCCCCCCCCCCCCCCCCCCCCCCCCCCCCCCCCCCCCCCCCCCCCCCCCCCCCCCCCCCCCCCCCCCTCCCCCCCCCACCCCCCCCCCCCCCCCCCCCCCCCCCCCCCCCCCCCCCCCCCCCCCCCCCCCCCCCCCCCCCCCCCCCCCCCCCCCCCCCCCCCCCCCCCCCCCCCCCCCCCCCCCCCCCCCCCCCCCCCCCCCCCCCCCCCCCCCCCCCCCCCCCCCTAACTGTAAAACTTGAAGACACTAATATATTCATCTCACTTGATGTAGAGTCTTTGTTCACAAACGTACCAGTTCTTGAAACGATTAACAAAATAATTAAACGAAGGCGTATCACTCAAAATAACCTAACCTCCACCAGCACTGTCAGAAACTAGCATAGACCTTTTTTTAATTTTGTTGGTACCCAAACACCGTTTAAATTTAAAGAAGAAACATATAACCTACAAACAGATGGATTGTGTGTGGGCTCACCACTTGGACCTACATTTGCGGACTTCTATATGTCTGTTTAAACCCATACTCCCGAAATTTTTTAATTGCTTTCAAAATGAGAACTTGATTCATAATAAAGATTTAAATTCACAATTAACTCTCTCTCTCTCTCTCTCTCTCTCTCTCTTCTCTCTCTCTCTCTTCTCTCTCTCTCTCTCTCTCTCTCTCTCTCTCTCTCTCTCTCTCTCTCTCTCCTCTCTTCTCTCTCTCTCTCTCTCTCCTCTCTCTCTCTCCTCCTCTCTCCTCTCTACCTTACGCTTTATTAGAAGTTCAACAATATTTTTAAAACCATTAAAATAAGGTGTTGTTCTACACTGTCCATTTTGTTTTGCAATTTTCAGTTTGGTTATTAGTTATTATCTTCAAGTTCTAATCTTACTTACATTTAGTAGTATATATATTCTAAATATAAATAACTATTAATTAAATTAATAATAAAGACGCCATAGAATAATTAACTTAGTAATTAATATTAATACAAATATATTTGCTTAAACTATATCTCACGCACTACCGCACCAGGAAGCCTAAGCACCGTTATATATATATAGGTTGTACTGGCTCTACGAATCCGATTCCGTGAGGATATCCGAATTACTTACTATTATTATCTAATAACATCCTCTATATATTATAATAACCATTATCCTAAAATATTCTAAGCTCTAATCAGGTATAGCTATATATATTTTTTCTAGTTTTATTATTATAATATGTATATTAGATATATATTACAATTTATATATATATATATAGCAGACTATTTCTAATATCTAAACTGTATCAAAATTAAAATCTCTTTTTAAATGTGTATGAGGCTTAACGTTAGTATATCGCGTTTTCCTCATTGAGCACGCAGATTGTATTTGTACCCTCCACTACAAATTTTAAGAGGTGATATACCGATTATATTATTACAAACTGCTCTAAATAAATCTCGTAATTTGAGCCTTCGGGAATATTACGTATATTTATTTTACTCTCGAACTCGGAGTACTTCTAAATAGTATATTATATATTATAATAGGTACAAATAATTATAATATTATTATAATTATATAACATAATTAAGGACAATAATATATAAATTAATAAATATTTATAATTATAAATAATTTTATTATAAATAAATAATAATAATAATAATAAATTATAAATATAATTTTTTTATTATTAGATAATAATGAATATTTTATAAATAACAAATATTTAAATATAATAATAATAATTATAAATAATTAATGAATAATTATATAAAATAATATAATAATATATTAATTTACGTCAAGAAGCATTATCTAATGAAACGTAATACATATATATATATTTCATTAATTTTAGTTCAAGTGAGCAAATTATCGCAATTTAATGTCCTGCCTCTGTCATGAATAATTTTTTTTATAAAATTCTTATCAAGGTCTAAGTTATTATTACTTTATATCATACTGTTAATAGCCTTATCCCTGAGGTATCTATTATACCACTTGCATGGAACGTGGTTAGTATACGTAGTTATATAGTATATGTGAGCTTACCTCGAAGACAACACCCACATTATGTAGGGTATGATATATATATTTTTATATTAAATATATAGTTATTATATGTCCTAATGGATACACGAAACTTCGGCTACAGCTATTAGATTAACTCGCATATATATCACGAATACTATATCATAATAAATTATGGCGATAGGCAAAAACACGTGTATTTACCTCTTTAATCAAAGATATACGTAAGATATATTCTTTTTCTACTCAAAAAAAACTGGCCAAAAAACATGTTTTTTATGTTGTTATTTTATTCTATCGAATATTTCATTCATTTATGCCAAAAAAATGTATTTCTGTGCTTTTTTAACATTCTAGAGAAAAATTGTAGATTTTAATAGTATTAATTTGTTGGTTATTGGGTTTTTTATAGTATATAATAATAATAATTATTATTATTATATATACTATATTTACTATAGTATATACATTAATATAATGTCCTTATAATTACTAGACTCAATTTCTACTATATATAACAACTATTTTATATTATAACGTATTTATAGTATAAACATTGAAATAATTTTGTTGATAACTTTTCTGAAAAGCTATAATATTTAGGTATTTTAATCTTTATTATATTTATGTATATATTATAAAATTAATATATATATATATATTATATATATATTATAATATATATATATATAATAATAATATTATATATATATATATTAATATATATATTTCTTATTCCATCTATAAGGGATACAAATTATTTTAATGAGACGTTTACATTAAGTATCGGGCGTAGATGTATATAATCTTTTCTACTTTAGATATATAATTTTTTGTATACTCAAAAAGATAAAAATGAAAAAATAATTTTTCCAAAAATATTCTGATATAACTACATACATATGACTCTGTAAATTTCAATCCAGATCGCATATCTATATGAGAAAAGAAAAAATTATATTAAAAGATTATATTATGTCCAATTTTTTAATTTTAAAAATCCAAATAGTTATTTATTACTTAAAGTTTATATTACCAGTAAAATTGCTATGTTTATTATTATTATCATAATAGATGTAGTAGATATAATGTGTATTGTTCTCTCTATATTTGTATTTGTTTGTGTAGAGAAAAACTGACCCTGGTGCCGATATTTATAAAAATAACTATATTGTGGCAATTATAAATATCAGCTTCTAAAAATTTATTTCTCATTGTTTATCTTGTGTATCTGTTGCTTATTAAGATAGAAGAATAGTGATGGATGCAAAAAGTATCCCATTAACATCACTGGACCGAATCCAGTGATGCTGATGGAATGCACAGACTGATGCTTGGTAAATATAAAGTGAGGAAGACACATGAATGAAGAGATATTGCGCTATAGAGACTGGCATTGAATAAGTTTTTTGAGATTCACAGAGATATTGTAGTTAAGTAGAAAGAAAAAATTGTTAAGCTTGAGATTGGCGATTGTGCAAAACCTCGAATTTTATGCGAATTTACTATAGAGAAATTCATATTGAGGGGAAAAGTGATGTGGAGGGGAACAGGACAAATTTCAACAAACAGAGGGTAGACAAGTGCCAAGAGTGTTTTGGGAGTCAAGAGAATGTGTACGAAGGAGAGACCTACATGTTAGACAGGTGAAGTGAGCAGAGGAGAGAAAAGGAGGAGCAAAGAACGAGACGTGGGAACGGATATGAGATCAGATATGATTGGCATGAAAAAAAAAAACGCCAAAAAAGGAAACTCCCTAGCCTCTCATTCCCTAAGAGGTGAGTATGTAGGACTGACTTCAGAGCCAGAGGCTATTAAGAACAAAAGTACTACTAGCTAAAGGAGACCAATACATGGGGAACCAAGGTGTGTCGGTATACGGAAACGAAGAATGGAAAGAGTCCACAATACGATGGTTTGCCATTCGATGAT
>JABUQX010092009.1:42500-46110 GCA_015478945.1 Trachelipus rathkii | reverse complement strand
ATAGTTTTGGAGTAAAAAGGTCTTAATTCATTTAGATAAATTCAAATTTGATAATTTGGTTTTTGAATCAACATAAAATGTCCATAGCTCGGAAATACAAGTCGTAGGAAAATGTACTGGAACGTTTTAGATTGGGTTTTAAGTGAGGAAAACGATGGTCACCTCGGATTTTTAATAGCTGTTAAGTTTTGGAGAAAGGTTCTTATTCATTTAGATAAAAATATTTAAATTTTAAATTTTAGTTTTTTGAAATTCAAACCTATATGTCCATAGCTCGTGAAATAAAAGTCGTAGAAAAAGTATCTGATTTTTAGAATGGGTTTTAAGTGAGGAAAACATGGTGATTTCGGATTTTTAATAGCTGTTATAGTTTGGGAGAAAAGGTTCTTAATTCATTTAGGTAAAAATTCAAAATTTGTTAATTTAGGTTTTTTGAAATTCAAACAAATAAATGTCCATAGCTCGTGAAATTTACAAGTCGTAGAAAGTGACTGGACGTTTTTAGATTTGGGTTTTAAGTGAGGAACGAAGGTCACTGCGGATTTTAATAGGGTTATTAGTTTTGGAGTAAAAGGTTGTTAATTCAATGCTGTTATAGTTTTGGAGTAAAAGGTTCTTTATTCATTTAGATAAAATTCTAAAAAAATTTTGATAAATTTTGGTTTTTTGAAATTCAAACATAAAAATGTATAGCTCGTGGAATACAAGTCGTAGAAAAGTATCTGGAACTTTTTTAGATTGGGGTTTAAGTGAGGAAAACGATTGTGACTTCGGATTTTTAATAGCTGTAATACTTGAGTAAATGGTTCTTAATTCATTTAGATAAAATTCTAAATTTGATAAAGTTTAGGTTTTTGAAATTCACATATTAATGTCCATAGCTGTGAAATACAAGCGTAGAAAAGTGACTGGACGTTTTTAAGATGTAAGTGAGGAAAACGATGGTGACTTCGGAGTTTTAATAGCTGTTATAGTTTTGAAGTAAAAGGTTTTTAATTCATTTAGATAAAAATTTTAAAATTTGATAAATTAGGTTTTGGAAATTCAAACATATAAAGGGTCCATAGCTCGTGAAATACAAGTCGTAGAAAGTGACTGGGACGTTTTAGATTGGTTTTAGTGGTAGGAATACGAAGTTCAATTCGGTTTTTAATAGCTTTATAGGGGTTGGAGTAAAAGGTTCTTAATTCATAAAATAAAATCAAAATTTGATAAATTTTGGTTTTTGAAATTCAAACATATAAATGTATTCCTCCTGGAATACAAGTCGTAGAAAAGTATCTGGAACTTTTTTAGATTGGGTTTTATAGTTTTGGAGTAAAAGGTTTTTAATTCATTTAGATAAAAATATTAAAATTTGATAAATTTTGGTTTTTTGAAAAATTCAGAACCTATAAATGCCATAGCTCGTTGAAAACAGTCGTAGAAAAGATCTGGAACTTGTTTAGATTGGGTTTTAAGTGGGAAAACGATGGTGATTTCGGATTTTTTAATAGCTGTTATAGTTTGGGTAAAAAGTTCTTAATTCATTTAGATAAAAATCTAAATTTGATAAATTTAGGTTTTTAAAATTCAAACATATAAATGTCCATGGCTCGTGAATACAAGTCGTAGAAAAGTGACTGGGACGTTTTTAGATTGGGTTAGAGGAATACGATGGTGACTTCGGATTTTTAATAGCTGTTATAGTTTTGGAGTAAAAGGTTCTTAATTCATTTAGATAAAAATTCTAAAATTTGATAAATTTTGGTTTTTTGAAATTCAAACATATAAATGTCCATAGCTCGTGAAATACAAGTCGTATAAAAGTAACTGGAAAGTTTTTAGATTGGGTTTTAAGTGAGGAAAACGATGGTCACCTCGGATTTTTAATAGCTGTTATAGTATTGGAGTAAAAAGGTTCTTATTCCATTAGTTAAAAATTCTAAAATTTGATAAATTTGGTTTTTTAAATTTCAAAATATTAAATGTCCAAGCTCGTGAAATACAGTGGTAGAAAAGTGCTGGAAGTTTTAGATTGTTTTAAAGGAGGAATACGATGGTGACTTCGGATTTTTAATAGCTGTTATAGTTTTGGAGTAAAAGGTTCTTAATTCATTTAGATAAAAATATTACAATTTGATAAATTTTAGTTTTTTGAAATTCAACATATAAGGGTCCATAGCTCGTGAAATACAAGTTGTAGAAAAGTATCTGGAGTTTTTAGATTGTGTTTTAAGTGAGGAACGATGGTTGATTTCGGATTTTTAATACTTTAAACCTTATAGAATGTTTGATTCATCAGCAAAAATGCTGAAATTTGTTGAATTTATGCTTTCTCTGAATTCAACATATAAATTCCATAGCTCGTGAAATAACAAGTCGTAAAAAGTGCTGGAAACTGTTTAGATGGGTTTTTAAGTGAGGAAACCAAAGGTCACCTCGGATTTTATGCATTTTAGTCGGGTAAAAGTTTCTTAATTCATTTAGATATTCCTCCTCCTTTTCCTCCCTCTGTGTTACGTGCATACAACAATACATACATCGCATGAATAATTTTGTTAGTATACACAGACGTAAAATGTGTATACTGAACAATCTTGTTAACTTGAAACTGGCAGGTACCATAAACCGAGGACCTAACCTATATTTGATTTCAAGAACCCTTAATAGGGTGGGCAAAAGAAGAAAACCTGTTTGGGTGGAATAGAGAGATAGAGAGAAAATTAAGACACGACGCACTGTTAGACTTAATATTAATTAACGATGATAGTAATAGGGAAGATGATTTGGAAAATTTTAGGAAAAATAGAAATGAACTTAACCAGTCAATAAGAAAGGCAAAGAGAGAGGCAGAAATTAATTTAGCAAGGAATAGTAATAAGAATCTGAAGAAGTTTTTTAGCTTTTATAAATTTAAAAGTAAGAATAGGACAATTGGTCCAATTAAAATTGATGAAAATTTAATGAGTTCAGATAAGGAGTTGGTCAACATTTTCAATGCTTATTTTGCTTCAGTGTTTACTGAGGAAAGATTAGATAATAGTTTGGAGACTAATAGTTCTTGTATGCATGAAACAAATAGACTTACAGAATTTGAATTTGATGTAAAAGATATAAAACGTTTATTAGATCATATTGACCAAAGTAAAGCTGCAGGCCCTGATGGTATATATAGTAGAATTCTGAAAGAGGGTAGTACCAGCATTGCAAAGGCACTGTATTTGATTTTTAAGCGATCTATAACATTGGTGAGGGTACCAGGATGACTGGAAAACGGGATATGTTGTGCCTATTTATAAAGAGAAAGGTAGTAAGGAAGATTGGGAAATTATAGGCCAGTTAGCCTAACATGTCTGGTTGTAAAGGGTGTCTGGCAAAAGTTAATGAAAGGTCATATAGAGGAAATATTTAGAAGATAACAAGGTGTATTGTATGACTCCCAGCACGGTTTTAGAAAGGGTAGGTCTCATGTCAGACAAACGTTTTAGAATTTATGGAATACATTACTGACTGCATCGACCGAGGACATCCAGTTGATATTGTATATTTAGACTTTAGTAAAGCTTTTGATAAGGTTCCCCACATAAGGCTGATGAAAAAGTTATTGCAATTTGGTATAGGTGGAGTG
>JABUQX010092009.1:0-30000 GCA_015478945.1 Trachelipus rathkii | reverse complement strand
TTAGTTAGTAGCCTATTTATCATCAGATCTTCTAGAAGTTGAAAGAAAATACTTTCAGCAGTTCAAAATGAAATAAACTTTCAAGTGCAAAAGCTGATGTATTTCTATTTTTTCCGGGGTTGGGAATTTTTTTTATTTTTTTTAGAAAAAAATCCAATTTTTTTTTTTGTGATTTTTTTTTTTATTTTTTTTTATTTTCTTCAGGCACAAATTGCATTTTTAATTATTATTTTAATAAAATTAGTAAATAATTATAATTATTACTTAATTAATATTAAGTTTAATAAATATAATTATTATTTAGTTTAATTAAGTTATTTAAATTATATACATATACTGTATAATATCTAAGTACTCTAATTTTATTTATTTCTTTATTAAAAATGATTTGAAACTACATTGATCAATTTACTTATTATATAGATGAAATATACTTATAATTAATCAGGTGATAACTAGGAATAATTATATTATTAATTTGGAGAAAAAAAAATCCCTAAAAAATCAAAAAAATCATGATTTTTTATATATAAAAAAAAAATCACGTAAAAAAATCAGTTGATTTAAATCATTTGATTTTTATCGTGCCAATTCTGATTTTTACATCATATTTTGCAAGTCTTAAAGTATGAATATTAATTTGGCTAAATAAATTAAATAATTCATTCACAAAAATTTTTTAAAATAATAAATTGGGGGAATTAGCAATCTAAACATAATTTAGAATTTTTGGTTTCATTATATAATAAAAATTATTCCTTTTTGTATAACATCTTAAAATAATACGGTGTCTTATAGATTATTGAAATATTTTTTCTGAATATTTTGTCAGCTTAATATTTACAGTAATTATACATTAAAATTATATTCATATTAATTAACAAAAACATTTAACAATTTTATAATCTGTATCACAGCAAGAAAATTTATAGGGAATATCAAAATACATGAATTTCAATATCGCATTCATTTAAATAATAAGAATTTATAAGAGTTGTGAAAAGAATTCATCAATAACAATAAACAAAAACCATATAATTATATTTATTTATTGTCATTTTGCATTAAGCATTTCATTAAGTTATTTCTATAGCTAATAATTGGATTATTTCAACTTGAAATTAATAATTTAGAATTTAATCTTTATATTATATTATTATTATATATAATTACCCATAAATTTTTGATTATTATTATTATATTATATTATTATTATATTATATTATATTATTTAGATTGTGTTATTTATTATGTATATTTTATTTTATATATTTATTATATTATAATTATTATATTTTATTATTTATATTATAGTATTATATATATTATTATACTTATTATTATATTATTATATTATGTTATTATTATTATATTATAATTATTATTACTATTATATATTACCGTAAGCTATCTTCCCTAAGTTTCTAAGGCAAAGTCAAGCCAGGTGGTCTTCGTCAGACCACATAAAAAAAAGATCATAGTAGTACAAGAAAATTCCCTTAAGAATGCACTAGACAGGCAAAAAATCACTTGAACAATTTGTAGTATCTGGCTTCCTTGGAATACAAGTCCGAAATAATGAGAAGCTGTTGAGACCTTGTCAAATACCGAAAAAGACTGCGGATATCCCTACAAAGTCCGAATCATTGATTCCCATTGCTAAATTAAAGAACAAGGGGGCTACTCAGAGAAAACAGCGAGCGGATTTCACCAGCATTTTTGACTTTGAATGCCCTACCAGATCATATATAACGAACCAATGATGATACTAATTTGAGAGGTTGATCGAGAAACCAACTGCTAACCGTCGGCGCAGAAAAAGGACTTCGTCCAAATTTGAGACTCTTAAAAACTTATTATAAAATAAATGATATTACTTAATGTCGTTTTTCCGGATTTCGTGTAACCGAGGAAATATGTTATCACAATTCATTAAATCGAATTGGGTAAAGTTGTGATGAATATCATATCCTAGGTCACAAAAATCAAATTTTGGAAAAGAAAATATATCATTTCAACCTTCTAGGTTAAAAAAACAGTAATACAGGGTTTTTTGCCCAAATCGACAAAAAATGGGTTACATAGTATTTATTTGAACTTAGACCGGATATTTAATGTGCTTAGATTTTGATTATCCGGTTAAAAAAATTGTTGGACTCAAAACCACAAAACCAACTTCGGACAATTAATTTGCCAAGATTTTGCCACCCTTGAAAGATAGCCTCTTTCACGATTATCTTTGAGATACATTACCTGCTACTGCAGTTACCCTAATTGGATTTCCCCAA
Organism: Trachelipus rathkii; assembly: GCA_015478945.1. NCBI lineage: Eukaryota > Metazoa > Arthropoda > Malacostraca > Isopoda > Trachelipodidae > Trachelipus > Trachelipus rathkii. The sequence goes on along the minus strand of JABUQX010092009.1, from coordinate 27,712 downwards.
GATACTATTGGTATTTAAATTGTATTACCATCTTAAGTTGTATGAATCCAGATTATCCGATTCGCTTAGGTATTTCCCATGTATATTGATCTAATCTTTATTATTATAATTAGTTAGACTGCGGTAATGGAATTTATGTTTCTGTCTGTGACGGAAGTCATCTCTTATGTATTAAACTATTATAATTGTATTATCATTGTGTGTATCAATGGGATTAGGCGATTATTATAATTATGGTATAGGGGCTGTTAGTTAGTGTGTGGATTGTGCGTTTCTTTCGACATAGTGTTTGATGTCATTAATGTATTCTGCCATTTTATTATCTGCCTGCTGATTTCTTTTACTGCTAGCTTAAGTATTCTATTATTATTTTTATTATATTGACAATTAATAGCAAGTTCGCTATCTATGTCAGTAGAGTTTACTGAGGTCGCATCCTTGAGCATCGCCAATCGTGGTTGTTCTTAAAGCCCGAGAACAATTGAAATTGTGTTATGTGAAAATATTAATAGTGATCATTATATGTTGTGGTTTTGTGGTTTATTTTATTCAAGCCGCCATGACAATAAAAGCACGAATTAAACATTTCTACAAGGTTTTTTATAGGTGGTAGGGGTTATGGGAGTGTGTGAAGTGTTATTGATATTGTTTTTAGAGAGGAGGTTTTAAGAGCTTAACTCTAGTTTTCCAAATAATACGTCATATAACAATATAAATTTATATACAACTAGAGATGGTATGTGACTACAGCTAAATACACTAGCAACAAGCGATAAAACTAAACAATACAACATATGGTTGTAACTATTATCGGTGTGTTGTTATTAATCTCTGAACTAAACATAATCTATTATAATGCACTATAAATCAATGCACTATTGGTAACAACAACATCACATAACTAACAGATCAAAACATGTATACTCAAACACTCAACAGACAACAACATACTAATATATTTTATTATTTTATTTTTTTAAACATAATACACAACTTTTGTTAGGATCTTGTATGAACGATATTTAAAACAAGCTATAAATTAAGTATTACTTAATCAAATCACTATACATACTAATACTCAGAAACGCAAAGACAGACGCTTAATCAACAAGGCCGAAATGGCACAACTCCACCCAAGCGGAACCAGCTTACCAAAACGTATATTTTATTTTGAAGCGACAAAACGAACAACAGACAACGAGCACCAACATACCGAACTATTTCCTCGCTATGATACATGCCCCCAGAGCATCGTCAAGTTTCTGGGCCGTAAATGTATTTCTTTTTTTCCGCACATCATCGTTTCTCGCTGTACAGTTCCGAGAGAAACCCACGATTATTCGCTCCGATTATGATAGATGTATGTGTCTGCCCCCAAGTGCTAGTTGGACCATTTTTTGGTCCAGATGCCTTTTTTTTTACAGCGCACAACTATGGAGTGAGGAGTGGGGGTGTACGGACCCAGTAGGGAGAGGGCAACGGAGGTAGGAGGGAAAGTACTGCAGACAAAAGAAAAACCACCAAAGAATAGTCTCAACGCTTATTAGTTCAGGACAAAGTTGGGTTCGCCGAAAAAGGCGTCCTCACCGCGATTTCGGGTCCCCAAATGCCGTCTTTACCGAGGGGATATAAATAAAGAGTAAGGCGAACATTCACCTAAAAAGATGAATGAATTAAAAAGGGCCGTCCAAAGTAAGGGGTGTAACTTTGGCAAATAAATAAACTAAACAATAAGAATATTTGCTTTGCTAAAAATTTTACGAAACCCAAAAATATAATTATAAAATTTATATGAAAAAGTGAAATGGAATGAGTTAAGAAATTACAAAAAATCTCCAAAAGATGTTTCCATTCTTCGCCTCCCTCCAATTACGCTCAAAGGCACAGGAGAAAGATCTCTGAAAATTATTACCTTTCAAAAAGATAAGGTGCTCCTTGTACTAAATATAAATATTTAAAACACCTCACCTCCATTTGGAATGAGTGCTCCTCCCGAGTAAAAGCTTCTCAGGTGAGACCTGTCATATAAAAAAAAAAAAAAAAAGAAAAACTGCGACCCATATGACCTCCATATATGTCCGACTAAAACACCTGAACAAATGTCAAGGCGAATATCACGCCCGACAACACATACATACAAACTATTCGCTCCGTGAAACAGCCGGCGCAGAACTATGGATTTGGTGAGGCCATGTAATGCCGCCCATATGTCCTTATGATTAACACCAGGTATAACTAAAAGATTCGTGGGACCAAATATGTCATGAAAAGGGAAAAGATGTCAGTAACTTGTAGAGTAGCAGTGCTGGTGTGTTGGAAAGTTGCACTAATCAGCGAGGTCTATGCTAATTTTAAGGTCCTCACCTAAATCATTCTTGCCTCCCTGTCCATACAAATTATTGGTTGACCACCTTCTGCTTTCACACAACAAATACAGAAGGATACTATTTTAGTCCATAGACATTTAATAGCTAGGCAATCGCAGTGAAAGCCTCGCTATCCTATGCCAGAGTTCTCAGAATCTTCAGCTAATAGAGTGCTAATAATTCAAGGACATAAGATTAAAACAAATTAAGTTAAAGCTAATTCATATACATAATAGTACGCTTTCACGTAGATATCATAATTAGATATTAAATGAAATTGCGAATATTAAGTGAATGAAACGGTATTATCCAAAATCATCACATATACTAAACATGTATAATCATAAATAATCTAAATATTTCATTTAAACTTTTTTATAATATACAGAAAAAAAATATAAATTAACCTTAGGTGGAGTTTAAAGAGTAGTTAAGTAAAACTTATAAAAAAAAATATTACTTAAATTTAATGCTTCCGGTAGTTATTGCTTGAGACCATAGAGTATCTGGGGATAGATCATATAATAAATTAGGTATTTAATAAGTTAAAAGTAATAGTAATGTTTAAAAACAAATACCCTACCAATATAATAGTATTTATCTATATCTATCAAATATAATTTTATTAAATTTAATATAATTTTTATAGTACCTAATAATATAATTATTATTAAATTATTATTTACCATCTCCCAGGTAGGGTTTCGACACATAGTCAGAATTCGCGCACACCTCACCTTTACTTTATCACTACTTTGAGCCAAACCTTTGAGATTTACTCCTTGATTCCCGACATTATATACGGCAGCCAATCCCCTAGAGAAACTTATTTCTTCCGGCGGTCGAAAATAACTGTGTGTCCTCAACTGAGAAATAAGAAACAAGGTGGATTCACTTGGAAGTATAAAAGTACACTCAGGTGAGGATAAAGAGGGGGATGTATCAACACCACCATGGGTTACAATAGAGAAGTGCAGCTGCTGCATCTATCTTTTCCATGGGGAGCCTTTCAGGAAACTAACAGTATTATCTTGCGAGCAGATGAACACTCTCTATTCTAGAGCATCTATTAAGATTATCCAATCCGGCTAAGGGTTCCAATATAGCAGAAGTTATAAATATACTAAGCAATGAAATGTAAGAAAGTAAAAGGAAGATGCCGAGTAATATATGCTAGCTACACTGTCAATCCCTTTATATATATATATTTATTAAATAAAATGTGAAAGTTTACTGAGAGGGGTTTCTCCTGCCATGACTTAGTATATATTAAGGCCAATAAGACGAATGAATGGTCGTGTTCTACTACGTCACAGTGATATGATCCGTATAGGAGTGTGAATCTAGCGTATTTAGTGCATCTAGAAACTTATCATGTTATTATCTTGGCCCGGGAAGTAAGATTTTTAAGTTTAAGTGTACTTCTGTTAATGTAATTTATAATATTCAAATTCGACAAGTAGTGCAGAAATTTCATAATAAATTGAAAATAGTAATCCATTTAAAGAGAAGCTGTAGAATTGACAAGAAAGAACCCAGGGGGCCAAAAAATATAATTGAGACCGTCAGAGCTACAACATGCGCACGGGGTGTGTCCCACTATTTCAAGTATTATAATTATGATAGTGTTTGAAAAGGGATTCCTTAGAATAGTAAAGACTTACTTCGTCTGAGCAGGAGAATTCTTCGAAATTTATGACAAAAAAGAATATAATTGACAAATCATCCTCCATTATTAATTTTGCCAGAATATAGAAAATGATTATTCTTGTCATTTTCTATAAAATATTTATTTCAAAAAGAAAAGAATCATGTAAAAATTAAAAAGTTTACTACAGTCTCTTTGCTACAGATAATTCTGCGCCTAGGTCCTCAAGTTCCAAAAGCAAAACGTTACTCATCCTGACATGCACTTACCTGAGAAAGCTGATTTAGAAGCTAATTTAGAAGTTCTTGCAGACCTGTCAGTCTTACCGAGTTGTAATTACTTATCTCTATCGTATTTAGTTCATTCCAGTTTCTATCTGACTTTTATAGTTTTTACTTTCTATCCCTCTTTGTTTCAAAATTCTGTCTAAATCTGCGGCCAACAGGTCAGATCAATATATATTATATATATATAAAATATAATATAATATAATAAAAAGTAAGATTATACTAATATAACTATAAATCTAATAGGAATATATTATATTTATAAATATTTAATGCCCCACATATATATAGTAATAGATAGTAAATATAGTACGAAATAACAGGAGTTATATAATAAATATTATATAAAATTATGAAGATATATATATATAGATATACTTATATAGTAATATATATAAATGATATATAAAATAAATACTTTAACATATATATCGAAATATAATTATATAATATATTATATAATATAGTATTTAATAATAGAGTTAATAGGATAATAAAAAAATTATTAATAATTATGATTAGATAGATAGATGATAAATATATTATAAGTATTATTATATTAATTAAGTAATAATATGATAGGATTAGAGAGGGTGTACGTAGCATTGTTACCTACTCATAGATATAAAATTTATAAATTTATGAAGTCTATGAACAACGGAAGTATAGAGATTGTAATATCTATTACCTCATAATAAAATATATAAGGAAAATAAGTAAGAAGCTATATAGCACTCCCCTATTTATGTCATAACCTAATAAAGTAATAACGCAAGTGAATCCAACTTCTAAGTCAATTATAAAATGTAATTAGTGAAAATTTGCCTCCAACTCTAGTTCTTAAAGTATTTATAATGAGTATATTGGCTCGCAACTCTATGATCTTATCATTTTAATTGACAAATAATATAAAAGCTACCAAACTAATTTATATTGTAAATTAGATAATGTCATAAATTATGTTAAAGTACACATGTGTACATTTAATGAAATGTTAATGTTTTTCAGTTAAGTATTTATGAGAAAAATTGAAACTTTAGCAATTATGTGTCAAGGACATAAATTCTGATATTAATCTTATAATCTATATAATTTAGAATTTATTAAAAAAATGAGTTGGAGAATCGTAGTTAGTTCTCATTTTTATTTTCTAAATTTAAGTTAATCAAAATGAAGTACAATGAGCATAAATTTGAGAGTCATGTAACGAAGGAGAGACAAAAGACCCCACTATCACTCAACAGTAAGAATAATACTTACATTATAACACTCCGCCTTCCTTTGCTCTTTTGGCTGTACAGAAGATTGCCCACTTCGCACTGTACTAGGACTCAAAATTACAATCGCACCACCTCAAAAATATCATCAACATTCATTACCAAATAAAACCCACCAATACCGGTCAAGAGAATACACGTCAGAGGTGGTACATGATTTCAGTACAATACTGAAATCATAAGTACAAACCTCCGGACAAACCACGCGTTGTTGTATGAAAAAAATAGATAATAAAGTTATAAAGGAAGGTACATAAAGAGAATATATGAAATATTTTGATAGCTCCCATTTTCGATTTATAGGAGACCTTCTTTTTTTACCCTCCTCCGCGTAAGGAGAGGTTCTATTTAGTAAATGTGTGTCAGTCTCTTTCTAATGACGGTTGCGCCTCAAGCTTTTTCAAGATTTAAGTCCTCCAATTCCTCCGAGTATGAGACCACCGACTAAGTCGCTATGCGGTGATGAAAGATATATTCCCTCGCTTGTGAACCTATTAGTTGGTATAAGGTTGAATCCGCTCTTCAACTTTCCTTTTAGATAAGTATGGTCAGTAGCTTAAACTAATTATAAGCGCAGCCCCGAATGTGTATAATAACTTCTTTCTCATTGTTTCATTCGAGCTATAGAAGGATAAAGAGCTAGAAGAAATGGGAAGTAACTAAGTAATATATCAAACTCTAAATATTAGTCATATGCCTCTTGAGTTTAGAGATCTGTGCACTCTCTAGCTGATTAATGAGATAGCTTAAAACTTTAGAACGCAGTGTCCATATAGTGAAGAATGCCATGCCAAAATTCATCTAGATATTTCAAATTTCCCAACGAATATCTCACCTTAAATATAAGACTGAATGTCATTAACAATACTTAAAAGCACGACTATCAAAGTGATCTAAACTAATGCTGCATTAAAATCAAATCCAATTGTAATTGTAATAATGCCAGCAATCACACCAGGTACCCAGGTCTGAGTTGCGTGTGAGTTGTATAATTCTAAACACATTATTAGAATCCAATGAGAAGTTGAAGAAAGCAGGTCATACCCCAATTTACTGATTTGTTGTAAAATTCAGGTAATCTGGCTTCTTTATGTAACAGACGCAATAATTAGAATTGTGTGCTGTTTTCCGCTACATATATAATGTCAACCCTAACCTGAGTGATATATTACGACAGTGGTTAATGTGTAGAGAGTTATCTACACCACAAAACCCCTAACATCTACCCAAAGCCGATAACAGTGCTGCCGAAGCGCCAACCCCCCTCCAAAAAAAGGAGGTCAGGAAGCAGACTAGTCAACAGCCCAAGAACGGTCCATCCCAGAAGACAAGTCTAAACTACTGGGGGTGACGTGTAAGATGAATGCAAGACGTCGTTTAGGATAATACGTAAGACTGATCGAGTAGTGCGCGTGACACATGACTCCCGGAACTTCCTCGTTAAGCAAGCACAACCCAATTGCTTTGGAAAAGAACCCACAGAAATTTTCTCATATTAAATCATTAAGGTGTAACTTGATAATGTTGAGATTAGAATAATAATAATGCCACTATTGTATAAACCCTCAAAAAAGGTATAATTCAGACTTATTATTACCTATAAAACGAGATAAGATACGTGATATGTATAGGTACAAATATGTTCCAATAGACCCAGATCTGTCAGAACCGACAAAGATATTTTCTCGAATCGCGTGTCGTGCAGCGCAGTTGAAACCCAATTGACTTCATTCACCGAGAGCTATATAATAACAGTCATGATACATAAGTAATAATAAATATAGATATATTATATAATTAAATAATAATTATATATATATATAATATATAATAGTATAATTATATATATAGATAATTAATATATATATTATAATAGATTAATATATATTAATATTAAATATAATATTTATATATATATTAATATATATATATAAGATAATATATAATTATTATAAGCTATAAATAATAAATAAATAACAATGTTTACGAATATAATCATGCAGTGTTTAAAAATCAGTTATCTAGTGTACATACACAATTGATTTAGAGTTATAATATGAAATAGCTTATTTGTATTACATATATTTAATAGTACCAAATATACTAAATGTCAAAGCACCATATCAATGGGGTATATTAATTTATTTAGTATTACTATATACCTGCAGTGTACCTTACTATTTTATAAACTTTAGGGTTTTATATATAGATAAATTTATATTAATAAAGCTTTTTCTTTTATATATATAAAAATTACTCACTTACCCGAGTATAGGTCTATTCAAATTATTTTTATGTATATTAATTGATAAAAATACCAACTTTAAAATAAAATTTATTATATTAACATTAATATTTAATATATAATCAAAATTTTAATATCAAAACATTCTATTATATACTAATAATATATCAAATACTAAACTTCACACAAGCCGCCTCAACAAACTTATGATATCATTTATTACACACTAATATTGTAACTATAATTACTGGTAATAGAAATAACGGAAAAGTATTCAATATATATTTCGATTGAAAGTATTCAATATATATTTCGATTGAAAGTATTCAATATATATTTCGACGTATCCATAGATTTTACTGTAAGACAGAGAGAGACGAGAAATTTCTAAATGATTCAATATTATTATAGCATTATTATCAGTGCTGTTTATCTTTTAATTTATGATGCAATAATGGCTTCTTTTTTAACTTTATACAAAAATTTTAATATTTAGGTATACTTTATATTTATTAAATTCAATTATTTATAACTTAAATAAAATTGGATAAGACCTACCTACCCGGCTATCCCTATGTAAACGCCCCTGAGCTATAGTATATTATATAATATTAATAGATAATAATATAATATATATAATATAATATATTAATATATATATATATATATTATTATAATATTATATATAATATATATAATACAAATTTAATATATATATACATATATATAAATATAGATATATATTATAAATTATATAAATATTATATATAATAAATACCGTATATATAATATATATATATAATAAATGTATATATATATTAGATAAATATGAGGAATATTTTTTCAGTTTGACATATATAAAGATATTATATAAAATAATAATAGATTTATATAAATATAAGATATATAAATAGAAATAATATAATAGTATATAGATATTAATAATACATACATTATATAAGTATATATAATAATAGTAAGATTTATTTTATCTATTAAATAAGAGAATAATATAAGTTATAAGATGAGGAAGAAAGATAGAGATACTATTAATAAGATATTAGATAGAGAGAGAGAAGAGATATAGATAGAATAGAAAGATAGATAGATAATAAAACCTAAATAAAGACAGGAAAAAGAGTGCTAAATCGCTACCAGATAGAATAGCAATAGGTGCAGGCCAGATAAAGAAAGGAAGGAATAAGAAATAAAGAAGAATAAGGAGGTATAAGAAAAGGAAGAATAAGATATAGAGATATATAATTATATATAGTATATATATGAAGGAAAAAAGAGAGAAGAGAAAAGAGAGATAGATAGAAGAAAAGAGAAATAATTGAAATAAAAATAGAGAAAGAAAAAATAGATAATGTTCTTAACAATGGTTAAGAAATGACGGGAAAAAGTGAAGATAAATATTCTCATAATGAAAAAAAAAGGAGAATAAGAAGAAGAAGAGCAGTATGAAGAATAAAAACAGTAAGAAGAAGAAAATAAAATAAGAAGAAAAAATTAGAACAAAAGAAAATCAAAGAAAGTAAATATAAAGTGAAATGTAGAGCAAGAATAAAGACAAAGTGATGATTACCATAAGTAAATTAATACAAAGGAAAGAGATAAGGAATAAAGTTCCACGTGGATTTCTTGTTGAATACACAGAACAGCGAGACAGTAAGTAAAGAAGAAGACAGAAGAATCATGGAACGGGAAAGAAAACAGAAAGAAAAATATTGATGAAATAAGAAAAAAAGAAGCTAACAAGTAGAAAAAAAAAGAAGAAAAAAGAAAAGAAAAGAGAAGAGAACTAAAAAGAGAAGAAGAAAAGAAAAAGAAGAAAAGAAAATAAAATAATAAATAAGAGAATAGAAGAACCCCAAGACCCAAGAGGATATAATAATAAAAAGAGAATAAGAAAAAAAGAGAAGAATAAGAATAAATAAAATAAGAAAAGAATAAGAAAAGAAGAAGATGAGAAGAAAGATTAGAATAAAAGAAAGAAAGAGAGAATATAAAAAGAAAAGAGAAGTAAGTAAGAAGATAGAAGAAAAGAATAAAAGAAGAATAAGAATAAGAGAAAAATAAAATAAAGAAAGAATAAGAATAAGAAGAAAATAGAAAAATAAGAAGAAATAAAATAAGAATAAGAATACATAAAGTATAATTAGAAGAATAGATGAAGAAAAAAATAAAGAAAAGAGGACGAAGTGTAGGAAAAGATAGAAGAAAACAGAAAAAAAATAATAATAAAAGAAGAATAGAGAAGAAGAGAAATGGGAGTAGGATATATATTGAGAGAAGAAAAAGAAAATACTCAAACTGCAAATATATAGAGAAAATATAAAATATATAGAGATAATAATAAAAGGACCCGTATATATAATATATATTTAGAAAGGAGTTATATCACAGAAATGATATTGAGAAAAAAATGTGGCGCAGCTAGGTTATAGAAATAAAATAAATTAATAGAGAAAGTATATAATTATAATAATATAAATTGTAAAATGATATATAAAAACTATTAGAGAAGACCATATACAAGTCTAATAAAAAAATCAATTTAAATTTGTTCAGATGTATAATATAAATAATAAAAATAATTAATAGTAACGCTTACGTAAGGAGAAGTATAGAAAGAATTGAATTTTAGGGAAGAAGAATTTAAAATTATTAAAGAAACTAATAAAAAATTTGAAACAAATATGTATAATATAGTTAATAAAAAAAACTTAAGAGATAAAAAAAATATTTATTGACTTTATAGTAAATTAAAATATAGACCGAGAATTCTTTAATAAAAGATAAAACTACTAATTTATCATTTATATTAAATTAAGAATGATCCAGAGAGCAAGAACCCCAAGAGCGCGAAGAAATTTATATGTGATAATACCAGACCAAAGTAAGTCAAGATCGCGAAACTGGAAGATTATAATCTAATGACGAAAAGCTCGCGCAACTCCGCATTAGAAAGTCCAGCATAACCTTATATTCATAGATGAAGGCTTCGACTCGGAAGTCTTGAATAAGAAACTAAAGCACTGAAGAATAGCTAAAAAAATCGATGAGGAATAAGGAGATAAAGTAAGACACCGACTAAGCTTAGTAAATTAGAAATTAAGATATTATCTGCTGCTTGGTTCCTGTAACTCCTTGAAGGAGCATATATATAGAAGTAAAAAGAGGTAATTAAGTGAACAGTAGGAATTATAAAATAATATAAAAGTAAATAGACAAAATGAATAAAATTAGTAGATACAGTATTTAATAATAATTAACACTACGATAATATAAGCAGTAATTAAGAAGAATAAGTAAAGTAAAGATAGAAAGTAAGTATAATAGAGTACAGATAGAATGAAGATTAAGATTAATAAGAAGTAATAGTATAAGAAAAGAATAAAGAATGAAAAATATGAAGGTATATATACTATATAATATATATATGTGCCTATAACAGCATACCTAACACAATTATATGCATGATATTCTCGATATAAGGCGTAAGAAATATAAAGTAGGAGACTCTGAATAGAAAAGTAATAGAATGAGGCCGAGGATAAGCGGACCAAGGCCATGCGTAAGGAAGAGGACACGAATAACCTGAGAAGTGGAGAAAGCCCCCGTAGTAGAGTGTATAGATAAGAAGGAAATAGTTAGCGTAAGATATAGTATAGTGCCGCGCTCGAAGAAAATCTCCGATCCTCTCACCCTCCTTGCATTGTGTGTGTGCCCGATAAGCTCTAAGACTGTTCATAGTGAAGGAAACGAAACAGTCCCAACCACAAAAGACGTTTCGTGTTTCACCTTGCAGAAGGGGAAAAAGTCGCCTCCAGATCAAGAGTACATCTGGGAGGAAAGAGTAGCGGTGGTCATGTAAATAGAATGCGCCTGGGGGTTAACATGAGAAGTGCTACCCGGAAAGGGGTTCTGATAAGAGCAGCGATGTAGATGAGAAGGTAGCTGGCGCCGAAAACAAAAGAAGAACATCTGGCCAGTCCAAGGCACCATTGATAAAAATAATAGTAATAACAGACCATTACGCTGTAGGATTAAATACGCCAGGAAGTTTATATAACGAATTTTCAAGTGAATGTGAACTGTGATTAACTGAGTTTATATCATGAGTAGTAGTTGACTCTCTTAATTAGATTTGGAGAGCCCGTGTTGTTATAGAAAATGGCCTGACGAAAACTAAGACGAAAGATGGCGTGGTCATTGACTGAACACACAAATAAATGACAGAGTCACTAATTATCACAAATCTTGGTCTACCAACCTCGCTCAATCAGATACTTAATGAGAGAGGTTGAATATCAATATGCATGAAATGTGTACTTGTGTGACAACAAGACGATTATATCAATGAGAGGTAAAAATGCGTTTATAACAATCTATTTCCACTAGCATCATTCGAGTATAAAAAGATTCTACATACAATTATAAACAATTAAAGTATATATTAGCATAGAACTAATTTGCTAATGAAGACATTATTATTTCTGGAAAGAAAAGTTTGGCATCTTTCAAGATTAACAACCGCAGTAACTTGCAGAGGAATTTAAGACGAATAGATACGAGTCTATTAGTTAGTTATTTCCCTCGTTACATATTAGTTATAACTATAATCATTTTATAGAACAGTATTCAATATTAATATGTATAATACTAAGTAATTGTTTTTTTTGTTAAGTTAGAGAGTCTCCTATGTTTAGCACAATTATGCCTATATCATAATGCCAATAGTAAGAGATTTTCCCTCTTTAATACTGTTTTTAGTAATATGGTTGCAGCAAAGCAATAGTTCTAAAGCTACAATCTTCCTTATTTACATTTTTAGAGTCTATATCACTGGTCCTATGGTCTTCATGATAATATTATTATGATAACTTGTATTGAAATTATTTAGTAAATATTAGGAACCCTGATATATATATAAGAGTATAATATAATGACGGTATATACCTAATAAAAATGAGATTAAAGCCTGGATCACCCGTGAGAAAGATGAGCAAGTGAGTGATATTATTATTGTAGTATCGCTATTACTAAATTAACGTAGTGGTCTTCAATATATTAAAGACTGTTAATCGCATTTTTTCATACGGTATATTCAAGTGATGCACACAGCCATCTCTGTCATATTAGTTATAAATACTCAAAGGTTTCGTGAATAATTCATAAATGTATCACACAAATCTAGATTTAAGAGACACATGTTGTTTCATAATATTATATATTAGCTTTTGTATAGTTTTTCACTAAAAATTATATAAGACTCTTACAACTATATCTTAAACATAATAATTTGTGAAAAAGCCCCATATTTCATGCAAATTATTATAATGCCGATGCGACTAATTTTTCAAAATTTTCCATTGATGCTAGATGAAATCGGACGAGAGTTTTTACGGAAGAATGTCACCAATCTTGGTACAAGTAGGAAATTTTCGAGTTAATCCAGTGGGATAGTAATATAATTCCAAGGAGTTGTTATAAATACGGTAGAATATTGTTAAATTTGCTTTTTACATTGTCTTGATATATCAACAGTCGGACACTCGAAAGTCGGATCTTTTATTCATGAGCCATTTATAACACATCAACGTCAGATGTTGAATTCTTCAAATGCAAGTGTCTGCCTTCGTTGTCTTAAATAGTCGCAAAAATGCCTCTCGCTTCAGCAATTCGGCTGCTAAGTCCCTACGTATTAAGTAGGAGTCATCTTGACTATTCGTTTGTTTGGTTTTTGAACTATTTATTCACGCTATTTTTAAATCTTCAATTTTTGTCTTCTGTTTATTGTGACGGTTTAAAAATGTCGCTAATAATGCCCTATTGCGATCGTGGATTGGATTGAGTCTGTAATTATCGTCAAAAAAACTAGCTTTGTATCCTTAATTAATTTTTTGTGGTTGATGCATTCGGGGAATTACATCCCTTTGTAGCTTACCCCGTCTGTATTCTTCCCAATTTAAATTAACGGTGTTACTCTAATCCGGGTGTTAGGGAAGAGAATCAGAGTAACATGCGCCGGGTGTAAAATCGCATTTGCAGCCTTTGCGTGACTAGATATGAACAGCTCGTTAACGATTTTGTGGTCTTCGTTGTCGAAATCATTAGAATAAAGCATAAGGGAGAGGAGAACAGGCTCATAATTTATTTCTTTCCGGGTATCGGCCACGCCTCCAACCGGCATGTACTAAACCGCTGTGCAACGATATTCAACGGAGCTCGCTCTAAACTCCTTTTGTCGTTTAACGAAAGTTGATGGAACATTGTATCCCCTCAAGTGATAATTCATGAAAGCCGGGATACTATCCCACGACATTATCAAGCTGGCAATCAAAAAAGATTCAGCATGGATCGCAGTGCAGCGCACATTGGTCGGAGAAGTGTGATGGGTTAGAGTAAAAAATATGGGTACGAGATATGCGATAATCTGCTTATTAAAAACATGCTCTGAGATCTTTACGGGGTAATTTCAACACCGTATTAATGGTACGGACTAGCATGTTTGGAAGATTGCAATCTCATTTGGAAAAAGTGGTAGATAAAATTTTTTTTAATATACTCAGCACAAGGAGCATGGTAGAAGGGCGAAAAAAATAGTTTGAACATAAAAAAATAACATGTTTCTTAATTTTGTATCTTTGTAGTAGCATTTAAGCTGGTCAGGGAGTCGTAAAATTTTTGAGTTTGACTGCCTGGACAGGGTGGGCGCAGTGAAGTGCAAGGTAGTCGGAGTCTGATTAGGGATTGGGTTTTTGTTTTGATATTAGGGTACATACTATTATTAAGGGTCGCACGTATCGTCGCAGTCGAAAATTTTTGTTTAATAGTGGATGTCGGTCGGATCGGAGATCGAAAATTATTTTTCGACTCCGGCAGCCACATAAGCAGACGTAAGAATACAACCTGATTAAAGAAACTGTAGATCACTATTTATTGAGTAAGCAGCTTCTTGGGTGTTGTTCGGATTAGGTTATGAATGATATCTGTACGCGTCCCGCACGCGCCGTGTTCAGGGGCAATGAAGATTTTTTCTGTTTACATCGATCCAAGGTGGGTGGGAATCCTCTTTCTTCCTCCTGCCATTCTTCCTTTCGCGTTTTCTCATTCGCAGTAAGACCAGATTGTGGAGGTGATAGACATTGCCCACAGAGTATGATTCTGGCCACCGATAGAGACCGCCACATGCGGATAGCGTGCATCAGAGAATAAATTAGTATAATATCGTTATAAATGTAATACATATGAGATACCCTCCAAATCTAATGAATAGGTAATCCGAACGATAATGATAAATAAATGATAGTGGAGAGGTTTTTAATAGTTACGAGGATAATGATAATAATACCAAAAATATTGGGAGAATAATTATGAAAATATAATAATAAGTTCAACGATGAATCAACAACTTATTTATACGTAATATAGTAATTTCTGCTCGGAATAATAAATTTGAATAATAATAATAAATTCGAGACAACATTATTCAAAAATTTCTGACTATAAAAATAATATTATTATTATTTACTTAGATAGTAATCTCTTCTTCATTGTTAGTATCACATAATAATAATATGTGAATACGCATATAATCAAATTAATAAATAATATACACTCATATGATATAATAAATAAATCATATAATCGATCATAATAGAAAGTTATAAGTAAACTGAATAATAATAATAATGACATATATATCAATAATATATATATAAATTGAATAATGAATAATTAGATGTAATTTATAATCCTCAAGTAGTTTTCCTATCTAATCAATCAGAAGTAAAATAATAATAGTCATAGATAATATAATATGATAATATGAATAATAAATAATAAGTATTCTAATAATAATATATGATATATGATAATAAGTCGAATAATAATAAATAATCATTAGATAATAATTAAATATAATAATAATTAATAATAAAGAACATCAATAAGAAAATCATATAATCAATTAGATAATAAGCTAACAATATAATAACATATCACAGGCTTATGTGTTTACTTTTATATCAACGGAAGATCAGCAATAATAAAAGAACATATATACATATAATGAAGTAATAATACAGGTAATAATGAATACAGAATACAATGAAGATGCAATGATTGAAAAGAGAGCCGGAACCCTAAATAATATTAATAATATTAATCACATAAATAACATAACAGAGAATCAATATAAAGTAAGATACGATAAATCATCATACATAATAATAATATAGATGAATAATTTTAAAAGTACTTTTAATAATAAATACTAATGAATTAGTAAAATAATCATATCAATTTCAATATTGTTTATTCCAGAAACTATCCAGCAGTCCCAACATATTTGATAACAACACAGAGGGCAGCCTTACGTATTAGTGATTGTTTCAAATACCAATATAATTTTATATAACAGAAGGTATTCCCTATATCTGTATGGGATTTACAAATAAGGCAACAACCTGTGGTTTTGTCGCTTTGAGTTGTGTGAATGGTTTATTACTTTCAATATTTTTTTTATTGTCCTAAGCTACGATGAGCTGAAAGGAAATTTTACTTTTAAATAGCATCAATAATATGACGTTAGTTGAAAGTAATATTAATCTGTTCAGATGAATAATACCACATATATGCTAATAATAAAAATAATAATAATAATAATAATAATAATTACGATAAAATAATAATAATAATAATAATAATAATAATAATAATAATAATAATAATAATAAAATAATGATAATAATAATAATAATAATAATATATGCACAAGGCTTCCGGAATGACGGAATAGTTGACAGTACATCATAAGTTGTTAAAATTGGCAGTTTCTCTCCACAGATTTTTTCTAAAATATAATACGGTATTTATCTCTGCAGCCTCTTTCTTTAATTGTTTTTACGTCACACTAATATATCATATAATAACATAACATATATTATTATAATTATTTAATTAAACATTTTGTTTTATTTCATGTTTGTAAATTTTGAGTAACAACTCTTTATGTGGTGTATAATTTGCCTCTTAACTATTTCCTTTCTTTATATATTTTTAGACATCCAGTACAAGATTTTTTAAATACAATAAATACATATTATTATTTTTCAAAACTATCTTGTAGTTAATATCGAAACGAGATCTTTCTTGAAAGTTTTCATTTTTCAAAATTGAAATTTCGCGCATTTTTTTTTTTTGACTCATTTCATAATGCCCCTTTTTATTGAACGGTGTTGGTGAGTCCGAGGGGAAAGTCCCCTCCTCCGCATCGATTGACACCGCCTCTTCGACCATGATGAATGAAAGTAAACCTTCTCCATTCATGATTAAAGCTACTTTCTATTTTAGCAAATAATTTTTAAGTTTAAAAAATAATGTTTAATTACTAAATATGCTCGTCTCTTTTATTTCGTATTGTACAGTGTTTATGCATACACTCACATAGTGGTTTATATAATCCTTAATATTACAAGCAATGTTGTTCCAGAGAATAGAAACAACACGAATTATAGATTACTGTTGAAATACTTTCAAATCCCTGGAATCCAGACTCGAAAGGAAACCTCAGATTCCAGAATTCCAAACATCGATTTGGAGGGAATAACCCTACCTGTTAGAAAGAAAAGAGTCTCATCTCCCGTTTAAATGATTTGCTGTTTTAGCAACATTCATTTTCCCTCTCTCCTTATATATATATATATAATATATATATATATATATACTGATATATATATATATATATATATACTACATATATATATTAGTTATATATAGTATATATATATATTTATATATATATATATATATGTATATATAATATATATATAATATATATAATATATATATCCATATATATAGAAGTATTAATATAATATATATATATTATACTATATATACTATATAAAATAACAGTAAATATATTAATATATATATATATAATATATAATATATATAATATATATATATATCCGTAGGTTACTTCTTTATTCCCATTTTTATTTTTTTTCATTTACATTATTTTTGGCTGTGACAACCGCTTTTGTGGTTACCGCAGTTGCAGTTGTGAAGACCAGTGACAACCAAGGTTGTGGAGTCGTTAAATTTTTGGACTCCGACTCCGCTCCGACTCCACCCTCTTGATAATTACCGACTCCAACCTGACTCGACTCGCACCCTCTGGAAAATATAGATATATATATATATATAATTATACTATTATATAATATATAATATTATATATACTTATATATATATATTATATATGATAATAATAGTATATATATATATAAAGATATATATATATGATAATAATATTATATTATATGATAATACTATATATGATATATGATATATTAAATAATATCATAGAATATATATATATAATAATATATTATACTATACTTATATTATACTATATATATATAATATACATATATATAATATATATTATATAATAGTATATATATATAATAGGGTTGGAAAAAAACCATAGTTTTTTTAAAGAAAACCAAAAAACCATTGGTTTTTTTAAAAAAACCAAAAAAACCAATGGTTTTAGGTGTTTTTGGTTTTCTTACTATTTTGATGTTTTAAAGTGGTTTATATTGGTTTTAATAGATTGAATGGCATAAATTCACTGCTGGAAACTGTTATACACATGTTTTAACACTTATTTTAAAATTCCTTAATAATTCTTTAATTCTTAAATTTTCAAATTTTCTTGATAACTAAACTGGTATAAATTAGTTATTATATTTTGTTTTACATAAACCTCATAAAGTAAAAAATAAAGAAGTATATTATAAACACAATATATAAATCTATCTGAAAAAAAAGGTCCCAACCATACCTTTATAACAAAACACATTTACAAAAAAAAAAAAACAAAAAAAAAACGCACAGAAAAGTTTCTTTGAAATGCAATTCTAATTTTTTGATTCTTTTGTTCTTATTACCCTATATTTGAATTACTAGGAAGTATTACTATTAAAAACTTTTATATTAAATACATGTCCATATTAAATTTACTATAATATATATATATATATATATATGAGTTATTATATTATTATTATATATACTATAGTATATATCATATATATATATATATATATATATATATAGAGAGAGATGAGAAGAGAGAGAGATTCATCATTAAAAGTCGAAACCGAAATCATTTAGAATTTTATACAAAAAAACCTTAAATTCTCCCTACTTCTTAAAAAAAGCTGTTCCCAAGCCTATTTCTTATGTGCTGGCACAAGATCCAAAAAGTTGAAATATTCCTTCAACATAGCAGTTTGATGAAGTGCTGACAATATGCCTTACTTATTTATATATGACCTTCTCATCTAATTTTTCTTGGAGAGATCTCGTACCAAGATGAAGAGTCACTGCTGACAAACAGAGACTCATCAAATACGGTAACTTTTATGAAATGGAGGAGAATTGCTCTTAATTTTATTCCATTAATTCCACTGCTTTTGAATACTCATGCCTCTGAAGTACTGTGGCGCATATCTTTTGTTAAAAATATATAAAATATATGCCAATAAGTGAACTTCTGTCTGCCTGATGATACCTCCGTTTTACTTTTGTTTTTTTAAATCTGTCTGTTGAGTGGTGGAATTAAACTGTTCTAGCTCCTATTCATATTTTTCAAATATAAACGTCATCACTTAGTTTACAGTCATTGCCTTCTAGTCTGGATTGACTGCTTGTGGCGCACACACTCCAGCAAATGAGTTTACTATACTCTCCTTTTGACAACACACCGTGTACGTCTTCAGCAAATCGATGGGACGCTAACCCGAAACGAAATGAAAGTCCTCCACATTGAGCATAATCATCGTGAAAACAAGAACTCAATTTCGTTGTAAATCATGATTTAAAGACTTTACAATCGAACTTATGCGTTATCCTCTACAGCGCATCGCGCAATATATTTAGACCTGAAATACGTATATTTGTAGCTATAGCTGATAAATGCACTACATGTCAACAGGCCGCCTATACTCATAAAACTGAAACTAGTAACGTGAGTTAAGTGTAAACGGCGAGCGACAACAGCGTGTACGCCTCATAACCGCGCATAAGCGGACACCCACAACCGAATACTGGCCCCAGGTCTTATAAAGTATCGCTCAGCTACCTAGTGCAACCGGGGCAACCCGACAACCTAGTACGCCGAAAATAGCTAATAATGACATTCTATACATAATAAAGCTAAGGTAATATCAATAGTCAGAACCTTTATGCTACCACACGTGACCCTACTATACTAGAATGAGCTCTCAGTCACTCGACAGAGTACCAGTACTTTCCATACAAATACAGTCCACAGAAACCTTTTTTATTGAACCTTTCCCATCCCACTCTCGTCAATCTCACGAAAAAAAATTCGACAAAATGTAATCCCGCCCTTTCAACTCGACTATACTCGCAAGAAAAGCCCACATCTCCAAACACTAGCATACAGCTTGTGTTTAAATAGAGACCGATATTTTATGGCATGAGTTTTTTATAACTGGCGTTTAGAAACCATTCGGTTTTTTATGGGGGTCTAACACCAGCTGGTTCACGATTATAATAAACGCACGAAATGGTTAAGCCCCGCAACACGACAGCGAACGGACTGTGTTTAAACCATCCCCGTAACCACAACCCTAAATATATACTAACATACTAATCTTAAAAACTAATAATAAAGTAATAAAAAGCAGACCAATATATATTATTATAGATATATACTACGACTGACATAGGCGTCAAACGACCTTAACCTTATCGGCATATCACTCGAGAAGTATACACCCTATAACAAACCATAACCCTCAGCCTACTACATCGCCTCCTACCCCTAAGCCCCTACTGACACCGATCAATCCGCCTAATCATATTATATGGGGTATGTGTTAGTGAGTTAATGTATTAGTAGTAGCTAACGGTCAACCGTCTAACCCTAGCGATTCATGAGTAACAAACGCCACAAGAACAAACCTCGCGACCCTACAATGAACGCCAGACACTCTACAAATCTCCCCCCCGTACCCTAACACTTGAATACAGTTAACGTGTAATTCAGAAACGGCACTAGCACCCGCACAGAACGGATCATCAACCAAGTCCCACAAAAGAATCAAGGCCGCGACGCGACCCGTGTCTAGCCTAGCACGGAGAAGACTCGAATACGCTGGAGACCAAGCAAATTGATAAACTGACCCAGCGAGCACCAAAACAAGCAGCGATAAACATTACTAGCAGAACTTTGTTGGCTGTGAAGAAAGGGGGAAATTAGAGAAGTCAATTAAAGTGCCCGCACCATTAGAATGCGTACTCCATTAAAGACTTGTGTCAAGCGAATAAGTTCGATAACCGATAATCAATCAAACATTATCGATGAACTATTTGACTGGCATTATGTCTATCGAATGGTATAGTGGTGAGTGTGCTGGGAACTGTATCCGAAGCTCCGACCGCTACGGCCGGCGCGAGAGCGATCTATCGAAGGAAAGGGATTTTGGGTTTCAGCTAAAAAAGTAGTTAAACCTGAGAATTTGGACAAAATGGTAGCTGAGTGTAATAACCAGCCGCAAGCGACAGAAGAGACCAGAGGGAGCATGCATGCACGTCCAATGCAGAGATGCGACCGATTAGTCGGGCATCTTGCACGCACTGGTATGCCTAGCTACTGCGTGGCCCACTTGGCGCTATCTCAGGACATAAATAGCAGCCCCTATACGAGCAATTGCCCCGAGGATGACAGGACCAATGTATTAAGCGGAGTCCGCTCCAGGCCCCCAGTAACTCTGACAGCTAGAGTCTAAATTAACTACCAGTCTAGACCTGAGATGTTCTCATTTGACTGATGACGAGTTCTTCACTAACCAAGATTGCATAACTCAGACAGGGCCCTGTCTAAGGACGAGGCATTATCGACTTTCAAATAATATTCATTCTACCTCCGATACATTCACTACCGTGTAGTCATCCAAGTACATGCTCTACATATTCTCCCAGTCTCTTGGCGAAAGAATGGTGGGCAAACCGCCTGAAAGGATGCGCGGAACATTATATCTGAGCAGTCATTATCACCATACCGACACCTCAACAACCAACCCGCATACGCTCCAGACAATCACGTCGACGCCTGCCTACTATATATATATATATATATATATACTATCATATATATAATATATATATATATAAGCTATGCCCATCTTAATCTTAGGTAACATACACCTAATCGCATATAATAAAACCAGAGCCATGCTACCCAATAACTTCCAATATAAACTACCTGAACCGCGCACAATAAAGACATCAACACCCAATCACGTATTATCCAATACATGCCATCAAATCGCCTACGCTCGCCCACAACCAGTCCACTGTACATACAAGGACTCACAAAGACTATCACACCATCAGAACGGTATAATATTTCATTACTCACGACAGACTTGTTCTTCTAGACAACTGTGTCCTTAAATTATCGTGAGAAGTACTTGACACTGTAGAGAGTACGTGATCAAATCCCCACTCTACGCACTCTATTAAGAGCCCATCTAACATGTTACCTCCGCACCCCAATCCATTATATATGGCCGTCGTGAGTCAATCACCTCATGAGATACCGAAAATCGTTGGGCATATGTATGGACTATAAAGAAACCCTAATTACATATACAAAATATCGGACATGCAACCCACTAGGACCCCCTTACCTACTAGATTACTACGTAGTCGCAGCAAGAACTCGAAATGCATACCCTCCGGGCCCTGTACCGAATATCCTGAATATATATATATGTATATATATATATAATATATATATAAAATAATACATACAGACCATATGAACAATGTTTTTTATATTCAATCTTATCGATTAGATAACCGATATGATATATATATATATATATATAATATTATACTATATATACCGGTATATATACGCACCCTACGACGTACACTAGGACTCAAACCCCTACTAAAATACTTCACATTCTTACATATCACCCTCCCACTATTTAATGCAATACCTAATGCAGCCGTCTCCCGTTAGTAACCCGCAACACCTATAACCCAAATAACCTTTACGTAACTAGGCCTCATTACCGAGATAGCCACCTATATATAACTATATATCTAATATATATATATATATCCATACTTTATTAGTACTTAGTATACAAACTAGATATATATATATATAATATCACTTTTTTATACTACACTTATATATATACGCCTACTACACTACCCCCTATAAAGGAACCGCTTACTACTAACTACTATACACCCCTATATACACCTGTACTATACTTACTTACTATATAGTGCTGTATATAATATCATATATATAATATAACTATAACTATATAACTATATATATTATATATATTATATATATATAATATATATATATATTATAATATAAATATATATATTATATATATATATATAAATAAATTATACTATAACATATATATACTCAATAAAAGGCCAAGCCAAATTGTGCTTTCTTTCATCTTTTCAGCCGGATCTTTCAATACACCTTTTGCATGCATCACCAAACCGACGCACACACAGCATATATCTACAAAGACAATACTTCAGCCTCACACCACTCGCCCATACACTGCTGCCTTACTACTACCCGTCTCAAACAAAGCGGACTGGAGCAGCCCCAATAATTTTCACACCACCACTCTTTACAAGGTGGACAGTAACATTCTCTCAATCTCTTATCAGCCAATTTTGAGGGAAAAGAATTCAACACTGTAGCTAATCATTTTCCTCTGACCTCTACACACCGTCTTTTTCGATATTTTTCTGTGATCAGTGTAGTCTCTCTTAGACACTTTATTCATTGTTTCAAATCGTATTGTTTTTTACATGTTCCTTTCAACTTTCACAATTATGTTTCCAAGATGAACTTCAACCTGAACGTGCATAGAAGGGGTCCAGTTACTCTACAAAAGCAGGGAAATGTTTTTTGATTTTTGCAAATTTGTGCTCAGCAATGTTAAAAATCACTTTTTTTGATTTTTTAAGCGAAAAAAATTGCGAATCAACTCATTTATCTCTATCTCTCGTCATGCGAAGAACTCAGGTGAAATTTAAGAGCATATTAGTTGAGAAGTGCACATTTGTTTACTTAGATAATTTCTTGTATATGCGAGTAGTTTTGTGATTTCCTCTTGGAACAGATTTTCAAAAAAAATATTTTTGGAAATGTTTTAAAATTTTTATTTTGAGTATACAAAAAAATATCTAAGTAAAAAAGGTGCATTTTGCCCAACTATACAAGCTCTAAAATTTGATGTTGATCGGGAAAGCTAAAACAAAAAAATAACATTATCTCACTTTTGAAAAAAACCCTTTTTTTGGAAAAGGGAAATATTGATATATTTTTTCTACCTGTCCGATCAGCATCAAATTTTCAGGGCTTGTATAGCCGGGCAAGGTTCATCCTTTTTACTTAGATAATTTTTTGCATACTTCAAAAGAAATATTTTATTTTTAAATTTGTCAAGAACAGAAATCCATAACTACATGCAATACAAAGAAATTATCGATAAACAAGTGTGCATGTGCATTATAAATGATGCTCTGAAAATTTCATCTTAGTCGCATCTTAAGCCAGAAAAAAAATTATCGCAATTTTTCGTTTAGAACCCAACAGAAAAAGATGAGACTTTTACCACTTGACAAACCCTGAGCCAACAAATTATCAAAACACAATCAAAAAACTATTCTCTCTGTCACGTTTGTACGGCTCAATGGCATCCCCCCTTCTATCCTTCGCATCTTTCTCCAAGATTTCGACAGTCATCACTTGAAAAAACTTGTGAACAGAATTAAAGGAACAACCCCTGTCAAAGAACAATAGTTTGCAAAAAATGACAAGTTCTGGAAGAATGACTACATATCCACAGTAAAACACACTCGAAAATGACGTTTTATAACGAGGTCAGAAAAAGCCTACAATAAGCAATAAGTACCAAAATTTGCTGAAACAATAAGAAATTTCAATATCTTGATTTTAGGGGGGGGTTAAAAAATTTCTCAGCCCGAAGCAAACCTATAACATTAAAGTATGGCCTAACATTCAAAGCCTCAAACGGTGCAAAGAAAACCAAAAGAGAGAATAATTTCCTGCACATAAAAAAACTTGATTTTATCAAATCTAGTCATTCGAATCCTCTTCAACACCAGCGACAACACAAATGATTCATAACCTCTCACCATACCATGTTCTCACAATCATGAGCAAGCTATGATGAAACACTCCATCAATGCCAAGTTGTTACAGGCGCACCTCATCCTTCTACCTGTACCGCAATTGCACAAAACGCTAACATTATCCCTTAGCAGTCTTTCCCGAGCGATCCAAAGAAACTATCACTTTTGTAGCGTACAATGCGCACCCTAAACCATCTATCTTACATAATCAAATTGCGAGCTGACCAGACTCAAACCTTTATATTTACACTAAATCTACGAAAACACATTCCTCTGATAGCGATATCGATGAAATCAGCTAACCTACAAGCGATTAGTAAGTACTGGCGATCCTTTAATTCCCCGCCAACTTGCTCTCTCCTAACATGTCTTGAAAAATCCATCCCAACGAAAATGAAATGTAATTGCCCTCTTCTATATTCTTTTCATTTACATTCGATTTTTTTCTACAAAGAGGCCATTATCATTTCTTCATACGAATCTGGAAAGCAAAAGTTCTGTTGCAACTGTTCCCCAAAAAATGTTTCGAAAAGGTATGTCGTTTGATGTTTCTTGAAAATTCCATCAAATCAAACTACACACCATTTTCAAAATGATGAGAGCAGTTGTGTCACTAATTATGGAGAATGCAATGTAATACACAATGGAAAGAGAGGTTTAGAATAAAGTTAAAGTTTAAATCTCAAATAAACTTATAACAAAATGTTGTTTTGCTTAACCACAGACTTGCAAAAAGAAATCAAAAGCCTTTGAATAAAAGGCTAATATCTTGATCCATTGAACCTTCCTCTAAAGCTTCAGCATATGCTTTAAAATATCATTACCCTGTAACAATCCATTCGAAATTACCTACCAACCTATGTTTCGTCCCATCGGTGACGAGTTTTCTACCATTTGTGTCTGGGAAATACTTATTCTAATTTTTTTTCTATTAAAATAGTAGTCGGCCTTGGCAATCTGCATATAGTTGCATTCGATGTGCATAAGTTTCGTGTTGGCAATGTATAAAGTTTCTTAAATGTGTAGCTATTTCACATGGATGTGAACAGCAATAAACATCTAACGCGCTGGATATTCTCGACAGCTTAAAAACCTCTAGAACATTCTTTCGTTGCTTTTACACCATTCATCATCGTTGTCCAACATCAGAACGTCACTATTTATATTCTGTGCATCACACCTAAGATGATCAAGAAACAAAGAACCAGATTAGAAGCCACATGGGCCTATCGAAACTGTCCCACTTTAAAATAAATATTTATCAAATACATGCCCATGCACACAAAACAAAACCTTCACCACACCTAGGTCTGTCAAGTCTTCCTTAACAAGAGTGCAGTATAATATATACGCAACTTACTACCAAAAGCAAAAAACTATAGCTAAGGTTCATGGCTAGCCACAATTGCAAAGTTTTAATAAGTTTATTTGGATGACCGGTAGCCACAACAGCAGGTTTACTTTATAACAACCAAAGACCCGCCACTTTGTGCCTAAGTTAGAATATAACTGTATGATTCCCAAACCATCCAAATACCTAACCACCAATCCTTTCTTAATGTTGCAAGTGAGTCACACTCCACAACCTCCTGCGAAACCATTCCAAAAATTTACAATACTATTACAGAATGAATGTTTTACACAAGGTTACACGCTTTCCTAATTTTCTTATTGTGCCCATTAGCTCCTGTCCATGATTAACATAAAGAAAAATTATATAAAAATATTGACTTAAATGCATAGTAAATATTTTATAGACTTGTATCCATTTTCTCTATGAGAAATCGGCCTTTCAAAAGAAAAAATTCCCAACTACTTCAGGCGTCTTCTCATAGCTCTTACGCCTCAAACCCTGAAATCATCCTTGTTCACTACGTTACACTCTCTCCAGCATACCCATTTCTTAAATAAGGGACCCAAAATTGTGCTGTTCGCAATACTCTAAACTGACCTAAAATAGCTATTATCCAGCGCTACGTATAACTTTGTTAGTTTTGTAAACAAACCATTGCGATTTTATTATTACTAAACATACTTATTGGCTCTATTCCTTGCTCCCAAACACTGATAGCTACTTTCAGATTGCTGCTCTATACTCACATTTAAATCTTTTTTTTTTGTCCACAGAACTCAAGCCAACCCCCATTCATATCGTGTTAAATCTTTTATTTGAGTTACCTAAATGAAGAACCTTTGCGCTGGTCACGTGATTACAATTCGATTTGCCACTTATCTGACCACCCAAAATGTTAATCAAGATCATTTTGAATCTTTATATATCCATTATTATTCCATACTAAGGTAGCCACTTTGGTATCAGCGGCAAACTAGAAAACTACATACATTTAATTAAGCCCCGCATGATCTAAATTACCACACAACACACACCACCACACCAATATATATATAATCATCACTACTATATATATATTTAATAATATAATAATATAATATATATATATCTATACTATATAATATATATAATAATATAGTATTAAAGTACTATAATATATATATACATATATTACATCATATATATAATCATATATAGTATATATATATATAGTATATACTATATATATAATACTATAATATATATATATATATATTGTTAAGAGAAC
>JABUQX010092008.1:35000-71692 GCA_015478945.1 Trachelipus rathkii | reverse complement strand
GGAGAGGAGAGAGAGAGAGTAGGTAACATGAGAGCAGAGATGAAGGAGGAAGTTTATTAATGTACAGAATTGACTGGAGGTTTCGAATACGTCAAGTTTCTGCACCACAGATTGAACATTTTCCACTATCAAACTTTTCATCAACCCTGCCACTCGAGTTCTAGAATCAATGACAGGGTCAAAAGATTTCCAATCTCCGCTGGGATGGAATGTGGTGAGGAAGAGGAGGCCCCGCACGGAAATAACTATACGGCCGGATCAACCGAAAGTAGAGGGTGGAGCTGCGATTTTTCGGGCGAGTTTGACGGTTGGTCGCGACGTGCAGCGGTACTTTGCAGCGGGAAGGCAGAGGCCGACGGAGGTGTATGTCTGTTGAGTCGTTCGCGGTGAAGCTTTCTCGACGGAGGAATTGGCGGGGCGCCGTCGCTTGTCTCGGGATTTTATACCTGAGAAAAGCTACAGCCAAGTGCTTACAATGCTTCTGCAAGCATCCCGCAACAGGCTTTTCACAGAAGACAGGAGAGAAGAGCGACGACGACGAGACATGTCCTACTGTCTTCTTATATCTCAAAAGAAGCGGCGGTCTGGGATTCCGTTGGGGAACTCCCGAATCGGCCGCCCAACCCTTTACACTAATGTGTGTGGAGAATGGTAGAGCGGTGAGCTGAAATCCGGCGAACGCAGATAAAACGAATGAGAAAAAGATAAATAACACGAGACGCTGAATATAAGATTAAATTGACAAAAGATGGCGAAGTAATAAAATAAAAAAAGATGTAGATACCATGTAAAGCTGGGTTGGACTAATGAGTTAGCTAAAAGAATACTTTGGTTTATATGAAATATTACGTTAGAGTAATAAAAGTTAACGGGAGTGTCACTGGTGACATAACAGCACTGTTGGCGGTTCCACTCACACTCGTGATTATGTGTTACGGGGGGGGGCTCCCTGAACTGACGACTTATGTGCCGCGCGAACGTCCACATAAACACAATTTCTAAGACTCTATTCTCTTGAATACCGTCCTTTGGTCGTGATGGAAACTGCCTGCTATCATATTAACAATATAATACAATCTAATTACTTATATCACTAGTAGTAATATAAGGTATATACGTATATATAGAATAGAATTATGAGGTCAAATATGTATACTACAACTATCTAATATCGATTAACTATTATAATATACTAATACTATCGTATATATATATATATAATCTAATATATATCTTTGATCATATACTATATATATATCGGTTATATATATATATTATCATTCATATCAAAATAGTATATTAGTACTTATTATAGTATATTATTATATATATAAGTATATCTAACTATTATATTACACGTACATATTATACATAAGACCTTGCTATACCTAACTATAACTTAGGATAACTTTAACGTTTGAGTGAATTAAAGGAAATAAATATTAATATAATTTATTGATAAAATTATATATTAATGTAAATAATCACTGGACCATACTGAAATCTAATAGTAACGAGGTGTATTTTACACTTTTAATGGTATGAATCGAAGAATCGACTATTCGCAATATGATCTAGGTATATAATATATAATGTATAATATAGGTATACGGTATATATATACGGTTCAGCTTTATAATAGATTTTAACTTAATAATTATATATATCTTGAAATCGGTATTACAAATCACTCATATTGTTTGAAATTTTATATTTTTCTTTTCCTTTCTCCATGATTTCGTAAAACTATATTATCAATTAGGATATATATAATATCTCTATATATACTATTTACTAAGCTCTTATTATTTTAATAATAAACTAGCACAATACTATATTATACCGTTATATATATACTCTCAGGTAGGGTTTTGAGCTACTTTTATCTATAAATTTACATATATATGTTATATTCATATTATATAAACATTATATATATATATAGATTAATTATTACTATAATATATTATAAATAGTATATATATATATGCATATTCATGTAATTATAATAATAAATATATATTACAATAAATAGTTATATATATTTAAATATACTATTTATATATGGGTTATATATTTATATATATAGTATTAATCTATATACGATATATATATATACACTTATATATTAATATTAATATTTTAAAATATAATTTAAATTCTCAATATTAATTAATTCATATATACATATATTATTATATAATCATATAATATATTATTATATATAATTAAATATATACTATATACTCCTATTATTTAATATATATACACGTACATATATATCTATATATATTATATTAATCTAATTATATATATATACTTATTTAATTAATATTACATATATTATAACTATACTACTTATATATATATTTCATATATATATATATCTGATATATTTAGTATATATATAATAAGTAATAATATAAGTAATAAATTTAAAATTCATTAATATTAAATAGATCATTATATATATATCGTATATAATCTATTATATACGGCTAATATATGTACTGATAGTATTATATATATTATAATATCTATATATTAGATATAGGTGTAATTAATAGTGATATAATATAATTTCACATATATTGCATTTCTTGTTTACTCAATAATAAATATATGAGATAATTTGTATATTATATATATAATATACTATATTAATATAATATACATGATAATAACTGAAATTAGTATTAATTCATATTATATATAATATATAAATATATTATATAATATATACTATAGTATATATTATAACTATAGTGTAGTAATATATATATATATTAATTGTAATATATTATATTATCTATACTATACTTATATATAATAATATTATATAAGTATATATATATTACTATATATATTATAATATATATTATAGAATAATAATATATATTTAATATAGTTATAATATAATATATTATAGTATATACTATTATAATAATACTAATAGTATTATATATTATATTATTAATAATATATATATATATATATATTCTATATAATATATATATGATAATATTATATACATTATATATATTATATATAGTAGTATTTAGTAATAATTATTAATATTAATTATAATAAATATAATATATTAGATATAATAGAAAATCAGCTATTATATATAAGTATATATATTCTTAACAATATATATAATATTATATAAGTATATTAATTATAATTAAATATTTTATTAATTATATGTATATATTAATATTCATTTATATATCATTCATATATATATATCTATAATTTAGTTATATACTATGGAGAAACGGAACTATGATTATAAGTTTATTTATATTTTTTATTTATTTATTTTTATTTATTTTCATACCATTTTATGCCTGAGAAATATAACACATTCATAAGTAGAGAAAAAATATTTCTTAGCTATTCCCCCTTTGTTGCCTGGATGGAGGCCATCCGTGCACTGTTGTGATTAGGTGACCTTCTCACTAGTATAATTACGTTTTTTTTATAACATGACGTGTCAACAAATGTGATTCTGTACTAACCTCAAATACAGGCATGTATATAATTCTGGTCTGACAGAAAAAAAATATTTAGGCAATTCGGAAAATCATAATTCAAAAGGACTTCAAGAGGTTAATTCGTAAACCTTTGAGATAAAAACTCCTAAGAAATTTGAATAATTTTGAGTTTTTCATTAATTCTTTTTAATTGCAATACGAATAAATGTTTCTCATATGAATGGCTCGTGAAATGCAAATCGATCGAAAATGTGACTGGAACGTTACTTAAGAAGTGTGATATTTATAAGTGAGATTAAAACGATGCTGTGGACTTTGGGATTTTGAATAGCTGTTTATAGAATTTTCTTGGATGTAAGGTTTATGTACCTAACCAACTGACGTTTTGTTAAATTTAATGTATAAAGCTCCTTTGTTAATCTAAAACGAACGTTTAAACTTTCTAGACTTATTCAGCCTATAGTACGTATACGGACACTTATTTTGGCTATTTTCTGGCTTTTTTTTAGATATTTGTTTGCACAGAGTTGTCAGTTTCTAATAGATTTTAGTGCAAAAAATTATGAAGTTTTGGTCATTAGTGTTATGATTCCTGGCACAAGTGTATGGAGAATGTAGGGCGTATTCAGATCTATTCTTGTTTGTAAACAGCTACTCAATATTATATGAAAATCACAGTGACCGTGGTAATCTCTATGTAGCGAATTTTTTTTTCTTTGTAAATCTTAATTTTTTTTATTGTTTGAATTATTTACATATGCATTCTACGGGAAAGCTTTGGGGAAGAAGTATTCTTTCAATGATTTAGATACTTTTTATACTATACACATCAGTTAATCTTCCAAAAGTAGTAGAAATGGGGCCGTATTAAAAAACGTGGCGACCGCGAAGCTGTCGCAATCTGGCCATATAACCGACGACCTATATTGGTTAAGCTGAGCAACATAATATATAATCACATATATATATCGAATATTAGATATTAAAATAATAAATAATAATAATTAATAATATAAGTAATAATAATAATCATAAATACATAATCACAAACGACGATATATGATAATAAATAATAATTTTGTGAGGGGCGGGTCTGTACAAGCTTTATAGATTGTGTAGCGTTGAATTTTTAGCATTACGCTGATGTTTGCCCCAAATTTGAATGCCGCTCCGTTGAGGTTATTATTAATAAGTAATACTATTATAATGACTAATTATAGTAAT
Source organism: Trachelipus rathkii (assembly GCA_015478945.1). Lineage (NCBI taxonomy): Eukaryota > Metazoa > Arthropoda > Malacostraca > Isopoda > Trachelipodidae > Trachelipus > Trachelipus rathkii. The sequence continues at coordinate 66,968 of JABUQX010092008.1, read as the reverse complement.
TACCACTATAAATAATATAAATAATAATACATAATAATAATACATATAATATAATATAATACAAATAATAATAATAATTATAATAAACATAATAATAATTAATAATATATAATAATAATCATAATATATAATAGTTAGTCAGAGAAAACGGTGTCTGTTAAATTTTTTAAATCCCGCCGATTTAAATCCCCATCGCCGTTTTTGTATATCTACACAGACAGACTGAGTCCAATTTTGATTTGACAAAGATGACTTTGGACACACTTCACTTTGCTCTTGCTATATAATATAATAGATCATAAACGTTAATTATATGTACATATATCGCCTAGTGGGTATTATATATATATTAATGATATATATTTATATACTACGTATATATAACTACTATAAATATATATTATTATATATATAATATGTAAGACTTTGGATGCTTACTAATAGTGATTATACTATATATTATAATATGTACTATATACTATAGTATATATAATAATCTTCATGGAGAGAGAAGAGAGACGCAAGAAGGAGGAAGAGAATGAGAAGAAAAGGAGAGTGAGAGAGGAGGTAAGTTTATAATTTAACAGAATTGACTGAAGTTCTCCATTAAGACCACGCTATCAAAGTTATCCAACCCAGTATTTGAATTTTTCCGTCAAAACATAATCTTCAACATCAACGCTCTCCTCACAGTCCTCGCACAGCTCAAAGAATGTAATCCAATATGCTTATGGAAATCGCTGTATGGAGGGAAAGAAGAGATAGGCAACCGAAGTTTATACACAGAGGATGTCAAAGATGAGGAGCGATATGGAGTACTGATTTTACTGTCTATACGGCGATTGGGTACGGAACGACGACTCAATAGCAGCGACCAACCGACGAGGATGATTGGTTCATTTCTGCCTTCATTCCGGAGACATTGGCCGCTCTCGCTCCGGATTTCCAGAAGTAAACCCAATGCTTTATCTAACAGCTTTTGCACACCAGCAAATGGAACGGCTGGAGAGACCGAGAGAAGAGCGAAGCTCGCAGTACAGAAGACGCGACATTCCCTAGTCATTCCACGGCTCAAAGAAGGCGCAAGGTCTGGAGGTTTTTCCCACCTTGTTGACATGGAGGAGGAGATGATAGAACCTTACCACGCGACCCGCTGTATCACAATGGAAAGACAGGGGGACGCAGTATGTGACAAAGTGGGTGTATAAGGTGGTAACTCAGAGCCGTGGCTAGTGATTTGTTTCTGATATGGAAATTCTCTCAACGATACGGATAGACCAGCAGGCGACTGTGCTACATGAGGCACAACACACACGCCAATGTTGGCGTCTTCCCTCCTCGTGTTGTTCGGTAACCAGCTGACAACTGTAGAACTCGGCTCCCCGAAAGCATAAAGATTATTATAGCCATCATTTTTTGATACCTGGTTATAGCTGATATATTGATCCTAACAAAACTATAATTATATTTCTATATCTACTATATATTAATTATATATATATAATATTTAATTATATATTTATATATATATTCATATCATATTCGCACTTAATTTAATAGTATATATATATAATAATTAATATAATATATATTAGTTATATATATTAATTTCCTATACTTATATACTATTTATTATTATCGTATATATATTATATATCATTATTATATTATTATTATACTCATCATTATTAATATAATTAATATATTTAACTATATAGCTATATTAGTAGTGGTAATATATATATATATTAATACTACTTATATATAAGATATTATATACTATTATATATGTATATAATGATATATATATATAGTTAATATTAATAGCAAGAAATACTATATATATTTAATAATTATTATTATTATTAATATATTAATAATACTATATTATATATATATTATTTTAATATATACTTAATATAATATATATATGATAATATATATAATATATTATTCTAATTATCTATTATTATATAATATATATTATTATACTATTATTATTATTAATATCATTATTAATGTAATTAATATTAATTATATTAATTATTAATATTAATATATATATATATATATTATATAGTGGGTAATATATATATATATACTATATAATTAATATATAATAATATTATAATATATTATATTATATTATATGAGGTTGTCATAGTATAATATATTATAGTATAGTATAATATATATATATATATATATATAATATATATATAGTATATATTAATTAATTATATATTATTACATATTATATAATAATATCTATACTAATAATATTAATACTATTATTATTATATGATATTAATACTATAGTGTATATATATTTATTATATATATTATAACTATATATATTATATTACTATATATTAATTATTAATAAATTATATATATAATGATATAGATAATTAATTAGATATATATTAATGAGGTATTAAATTAATTATTTAAATATATATTACTATATATTATAATATGTATTATATATATATATAACTATATAATTAATATATATATCTTTTAAATAAATATATAGATAATGAATAATATCAAATGTGATTAAAATCGTATTTCCTATCTTATAGTATGATATATGATAATATAATTAATATATATATAAATCTTTTAATAAAATATACTTGAAGGTGAATTAAACTCATATCTAATATTACTAAATTAATTATATATCTATATATTTATTAATATCTATTCAAAATTTCATATATATCATATTATATTCATCTAAAATATCAATTATTATAGTATTAACTTAATCCGGTCACTTTAAAACTCTGTTCAACTATCGTTAACGTAATAATAAATGAAATTAACTTAAATCACACCTATTAATAATAGGCTTATATAAGTTACCTATGCAAAGGTAGAGAAACAGAAATGTATATGGTCTATATATCTAATATATAATTTAAATATATATCTATATTATTATATATATATTATATTATATATAATAAATATATTAAATACTATATATATATATATAAAATAATATATATATTTTATATATATATATATATATATAATATATATATATAATCCACCTATAATATATCTATTTACACTCAAAATTGGGAGGAGTGAAAAAGACAAATTTAAAATGAGTTTTTATCGGTATTTCTTTTTTTATTTTTTTATTTAATTTATTTTATTTATTTCATCACTTAATTTTATTGCACTGACAATAACGCACATTATGTATATTAATCTATAGGAATATATTATGTGTATAGCAATATTTCCTCCCCTTTGGATTGCACAGGGATTGAGAACGATTTCCGTGCGACACTTTGCTATTTTGACTTCTATATTATAATTTTTTTAAACACAATGTGAACAATATGTGTTGTACGCTTTCACCCAAAAATAAACAGTTAGATATAGTAGCACAAGAAAAAAAATTAAAGGGGAATTCGAGGCAATCCATAATTCAGGACTCAAAGGGTTAATTCAATTAGATAAAAAGTTTGGGCTAAATTTTGGTCGACTAAAATATTTGGTATTTTTTTATTTTATTCAAACATATTACATGTTTTTTCGCATATGGAATGTAAAGCATACTGTGAATATAAGCAATGATAGAAGAAGTGACTGTAGACGTCTTCTCAATAGATGGTGTTTTTTTAAGTGGTGAGGAATGACTGGAGGACTTTGGAGTTCAATGCTTTTATCGTTTTGGAGTAAAAGGTTACACAAATTTCAATTAGTAACAGTCAAAATTTTGATAAATATTTTGTTTTTTATTAAAATTAAACATATAAAATGTCCATAGCTCGTGCAATACAAATCGGTAGAACACACGACTAGGAAACGTTTTACGAGATTTGGTATTTACTTAAGTGAGGACATACGCATATTATCGAATATTTGAGAGATTTTAAATACCTGTTATATTGTTTTATGGAGTAATATAGGATTCTTTATTCACGATATAGATAAAATTATAAATATTATAAAAAATTTTGTTTGTTTTTGCAATTCTCAACCACATGCATAAATTCCAATCAGCTCGTGACACTACAAGTCGGAAAAGTGACTGAATAACGTTCTTAGATATGGATATATTAGTGAGGCAATTACGACTGGTTATGTGCTTTGGTTCAGATACAGATTTTGGAGGTTATGTTGAGTAAATTAAGTTGCTTATATCATTTGATCAATTAGGAACAAGGACTTATTTTCTAAAAGTGTACTGATAAATTCATTGTTATGTCTTCTTCTTCTCAATATGTACGAACTAACGAATCATAGTACTTGCGACTAACAGCCGCGGGGAGAGTATCAAATGAGAACAATGCTGTCGCACTGGGAGCGATATCTTATAAAGATGAAGGTTCTAATCGCTTAAGTACTAATAATAAGAGGGAAGTATATGGAGACGATATCTGGAGACTTTCAAAGTAGTTTTTTTAAATGTGGTGTATGATAAAAAGGAGATACTCGGTTTATTTTATTATCTAAATTAGCATAAAAATTTACGTCATATAATATATATAGAGATATATATATTATTAGATTTTTTTTTTATAATTTCAAATATTTTTATCTATAATTTGATCAAAGTTATCGATATGAGTAAAAATGGTGTATTTATAACGTTCGTCAGAAGAGAGGATATCGTCTAAAATATTAGATAGGAATATAAATTAAATGTCTTAGGAATTTTGGAAAGTGTTAAGGAAATAAGATAATAGATAGATAGAGAATATGCGTTCGAGTGTGTGTGTTAATTATTAAAATAGATCATATTATATATTATTTTTTTATTACTTTTGTATTAAATTATTTTGTATATAGATATATATATATATATATAATAATATAGAAATTCAGATATAAAAATATTGTTCCATAGCTCGTGAAATCCCATATATAAGTTACGATTAATAAGCGTCACTTCTGAGCTTGTCTGTATATCGGAGGAACTGTCGTCGGATATGTCTGTTAATGGTGACTTCTTGAATTTTGTCGGGGAGAAAGGAGGAAACTTTAAATTTTCCAATATCTTTCTTTTATAATTCATAAGAAAATTTACTCTAAAATATTGATAAATATATATATGATATATAACTAAGTATATATATGATAGAGAATATATATAATCGTTTAAGATAAAGTGATCTAGCTAGTTAAACGTTATGTACTAGATTGAGTTATCTGAAATTTGGAGTCAGAATTTAACGAATGGTGCTAAGGAAATTTATTTCAATTAGTTGTTATAGGTTTTATTGGAGTAAAGCGCTCTTAATTCCAAAATGAATCGAGGATAAAAAAAAATTGAAAATATGATAATTATCACGGAATAGAAAATGTTTATTAAATTCTATGTTGGTTTGATCTCGAAAGAGGTTCATATGTAGGTAAAGAGGTAGATAGGTACGGCATGGGAGGATTGATTTGAAATATTACTCACACAGCGAGTTGTATATAGCACTTACAATTATAAGATCTTGGTTTATATAAAGGTAGGTAGAGACCTATACGTTACACTGGAGCACGTATTTCTTGATTCATATTTCAATGAGCTATTATTGTTATAGTTTTATCGGTTAACAGTATTAAGGCTTGTTGATTAAGCATTGGTTTATTTATGTTCATAATTCAGATAAATTTAAATTGTGAGATAAATAATGTTATTGTTTATTGTTGAAATGTATATAATCATGAATACTCATCTATTGAATGGATGATTGAAATATAGGATAGTCGGTAGAACGATGAATCTCTGATACAGTATTTTTTAGACATTTTAGAGAGGGGTTTTATATTTTTAAAGTAGAGGAACTAGTTTCGATGATGCGGTTTGTATAACTTTCGTATAGTACTGTACAGTGTATATAATGATTATCTGGAGTAGATAGGTTGCTTAATATCTCTTAGTTGGTTAATACTTAAAAACTATACGGATAAGTAATAGAATAATAATTCATTGGGAGTATTGTTTTGACTACATTAATAACATGCAAAATAAATGTAAGTGAATTCCGGTTAGCTCGTTGCACTTCATTGATGACGTCGTACGACAAGGTTGGATCTGGAGACGATATCTTTATATATGTGGTGTGTAAGTGTGTAAGGAGTATTATAGGAACTGGTTGATTGTGATGATTGTTTCATCATATAGTTCTGGTCATAGTTTGCGTTAAGGAGTTGCTAAGGGTTGTTATTTTGGGTTGATGTATAGTATGTTAATATTCTCTTATTAAAATGCATAAGATCATATGCTTGTAATTATTCTTATATTGAGGAGCAGGTGATAAACACAATTTGTTACATGGAGTTCAGCGTGATAATTAACATTCAATGGTGATAGAGATAAATAAAGTGACATGGTAACGTTTATAGATTGGGTTTTAAGTGAGGATATACGATGATAACTCGAGATTTAAATACCTGTTCGAACAAGTAAAATTCAAATCGGACGGAAAGTCAATTTAGATATAAATAAATTATAAAATGTTTATAATTCTTGTTTTTTTGATATATTCACAATACCTAATATAACATATAAATGTCGCTTAAGACTCGTTGTTAATCGTTAGGAAATACAATTAGTAAGAAACGTAGTGATAATCATGGAACGTTTTTTAGATTAGGTTTATTATAATTAGTGAGGAATTGACGTAATTAGCGTGATTATTTGGAATTTTATCACAATGCTTTTCATAGTTGTGAGTTATAGATGGGTGGGTTCGTTGAGATATTGGCTACTATTGAGAGGGATAATGAATCAATTTAATTTGACTAAATGTGTAGTTTTTTTCTCTATAATGAAATTACCAATGGTACAATTAGACTAATATGAATCCCACATCAGCTCATCGTTGAATATTCGACAATGTAAGTTGTAGAGCAGATATAGATGAAATGGACACGCTTTGTAACAGCACGAATTAGATTTGTAATAGTGGAGGGAGGTGAAAGAAAGTAATAATAGGGTGGTTACGGCGACTCATACACTACGCTGTGTTACCTGGGATGTAATTTTTAGTTTATTGGGCTGTCCACAGGGTTATATAACTACTCAATCTTAGACTAAACATCTATAGACAACTGTTACATTATCGAAGGTTGAGCTATTTGATATTGAGATTTCAAGAACGCCTAAGTAGCCATGCTCACATGTGAGCTAGTTGCGTGAACACTATACGCAATGCAGTGTAGCACAGACATTGATGATATTAAGACACGTTATGTCGATAGTTAATTGGTTTAAGGGGTTGCCGAGATATACGATGAGAAGAATTATTGGGAGCTCATCTATATCAACACTAGCCTAGTTGTGATAACTAGATCCTTGCCCAGTTCTGATGCTATAAACATGGCCGTTCGGATTTAGTCTGAACTTCAACTTTAGTTTAAACATTTTATCTAAGATTTTATATTGAGCCAGATTTCTTTTCTGTCTCAAAAATTCTTCTAACATTTGATTATAGAGAATATGAAATACCACCAGCCTTTCGAAGCGAGTATAATTCACAATCCGTGGAAGAGAGGTTGTTGGAACGTTTTCTGGTATGTATTCTTGAGTGTTTAGTTAGAGAATTTAATCGAATCTTGCATGAATATGCGGTCTCATGAGATGAAATCCTCGTTTTCTAGCTATGTGTGGGTGGAGTAAAATAGCTTTCATAGAGGTCAATTTTCCGATATTTAATATAATATACAAAATTTAGATGTAACGTACAGTTATTCGTTGTGCTTTTTTTAGAATATTCAATAAACAGTGTATCACAACTAATGTCCATAAGCTTTGATCCGGTCCGAAACGTATTATTTAAGAGTCGTTATCGGATTTCTAACCACCTTGACCTGTGTCTATCACCGTCTCTCTGGATGTTAGGAAGCCGCCTATGTGCTTATCTCATTAGGAGAGCCAGCGAGAGAAGTATCATCAGGCGATGTTTGCACTAATATAATGTGTTGTGGGTTGTGATATGAACAATAATAGGACAATGATCAATAATTAGTCTCGGTTACGTCTCTCGTGATTAATCACCCATGTCGAGTAGAAATTCGACTGGGCATGGTGAGTGCTATTAGATACGCATGTATATTTACAATTGCGTGAGAGGAACTAGCTGCAGGATTCGAATTACCCAGTCTCGGCGTGTCACAAATTGTACGGGTGTTATTCATATTAGTTACTTTGAGAGTATCATAGTCTAATTCATTCAATTAGATACAAGTAATGTATTATAATAATTATGAATAATATTTGGTTTATTTGACCCACAGTTCAATACTATAATAAATGTCAAATTAGGCCTCAGGTTTAGAACATACGCAAGATTACGTTGAATTATGTTTAGAACTGAGATGATTCTTGATATATTTATTGTTAACGATTTCAGGTCTTGAGAAATAATATACGATATCGATGACTTTCGATTATTAAATTATACTATGATATTAATGATTTATTATGGAGTAAAAGGATTTCTCATTTAAATTATCATTTAAGATAATAATATATATATAAATTTGGATATAAGTTTATTTTTTGTAATATCAGAAGACATATAACATTGATTCATTACTACAGACCTCGTGAAATAACAAGTTCGTATAAAGCTGACTAGGAACCGTATCTTGTAGACACTTGGGGTTTTAAGTGAGGATAATCGAGAGTGTGTTGACTATTGGATTTTTACATGAAGCTTTTTATTAGGTTCTTATGGAGTAATAAGGTTAGTTAATGATATCAATTAGATAAATAATTCTATATATTTGATAAATATTTTTATTTTTTTTAAAATTCAAACATATATTTATTTTAATTAACATTTATCCTCATAGCTATTATGTGTAATACAAATCCAGTAGATAAAGTTGACTGGAACGTTTATGACATTCCATTTAGGGTTACTTAAACTGTACTGGTTTATTATATGGATTAGATACTTCGGAAATTTAAATATTCTGTCAATAACATCATTGAGCAATTATAAAGTTCTTAATTAGTCATTTTCGAATAAAATTTATATATCGAATTTTTTTAAAATTTATGGTATTTTATTTTGAATATTCCAATACATTAATAAATGTCCGGCTGAGTTTTGGAGGGCCTTGTTCGAAATTAACAAGTCGTGAGAGAAGTAGAGCTTTGCGAGGAACTGCTGGTGTATGCGAGAGGTCAATCGTCTAGGCTATGTAAGAATCTAGCGCATTGCATTACTGATGGATTTTCAACTTACCTTTCCCTACATAACCGTCTTGGCGAGTATACCGGTTAATTTAATTATTTCGAGTTACAATTAGGTTGAAGTTCTTTTTCCAAAATGGTGGTGAAAAATTTCGATTTTAGCCCCATAGCAAATTATGTAACATTTTAGCCAGTGTTTGTCCAATTGAAGGGTTAAATACGAAGCATATCATAGTAGAATATTACGAAAAATCGTGACGTGGTGTATATCGTTTTGTCGTATTTGCTTCAATTGTTACAGCATAGAGGAAGATACGTTCTCGACGTTGGTGACAATGAGATCATAGCTGAATCTATCAATTATTTTGCACTTTCCGCGCTAGTTCAGTCTGTGAGAGTACACAACAGGTGAATATCTTATAATATTATCATTTAAATTTAGAGAAAAAAATAAACAAATATCATGTATAACATTTATTAATATACTAATTATATTTTTAGAAATTCAAATCTAAAAATATAAATAGAATAAAAGAACTGTATGATAATATTACTTAATTAAGGAAAGGTAAGTAGATGGTAGAAAGACTTGTATAGATAGATATTTCAGGGTTTTTAAGTGAGGATATACACGATGTGACGTCTGGATTTTCATATACTGTTATATAGTTATTGAGTTAAAGTGAGTCTTAATTGATCTGATAAATTAAAAATTTAGAAGAATTTAAATTATTTATATTGAATATATATATCACATTATAATTTAGTAATAATGTTCACTATCATAGCCTGTGAAATCAATATCATAAGTCGTAGAAAGTGCTAGGAACGGTTTATTTAGATTTGGTTATTTTTTAAAGATGAGTGCACATACGGAATTGTATTAGAGCTTATATATATTCGATTTTTAAAATAGCTGTTAATTAATACGTTATATGGAGTATCAAGGTTAGTCTTTAATATTACAACTTGATAAAATATTTCTAAAATTTTGATAATTTATCTGGTTTTTTGACATTCAAAATATTAACAAATCGATAGTCAGGTGTAATTGAGAAGATCAAAGGTTGCTGGAAGAGACGCGAGATATCTGCGACACGATGATTTAGATTTGTGGTCGGGATTAGCGGTATAGAGAGGAATTCACTTTTATTGGAATAGGAGTGCTCTAGAGATATGCGGTTATTGGCAGTTATCAATAGTCATTCCTAACTACCGAGTTACTATCTTAATATTGGAAGTAAAAAAGTTTCATATTCAATGTAGCTATAAATTGATTATGATATTTGTTATAATAATTATTTAGGATATGAGAAATTATTATATATATTCATTATAACTAAATATATTAGTAATTATTTCTTAAGTATGTGTATATTATATATGGATATAATTTGTATACATATATTATTTATATCAATTAGAATTAATAATGTCATATATGAATCACTACTATTATATAACTAATGGTATCGCTAATACGATATTACATATATGTATTATGTTATAGTATTTAACTCATAATGCGATCCTATCATAATGGCCTATCATAATTCTACAATATCTCTAACTATAATATCATAATATAATATATATTGTTAAAACTCTCATATACACAACACTATTATAAACTATATATACGCACCTTACAGTCCTCTAATCTATATAGTGCACTCAGTATTAGATATAGTATATCCCTATCTATATATATATGGTTATTCTACCTCAATTTTAGGGGGTTTAATATATTTACCGTACTATGAGCTGATTACTACATATATAGTTGTGAAGGCTTATCCGACTGCTTATATGTAAGGCTATTTATATCGGGAGCCTTATCTATCACTCCATAACTATTATATTGGTTTATAGTTTCGTCTTTTGGGCGTTAGTATACTTATAATATCTAACGTGAAAATCTAATCCTTTCATTAACCACTATTAGATCCCATCATTCTCACCCACCGGTAATGTTATAAGGCAAGGCTTATTTTGTTGATATCCCGGTTAAGTCGAGGTTATCAAGAGAAACTGAAAACACGTCATTTTTTTTGGAGTTTTTTGTTTTTTTCCTCCACCTTCCTTTTTCTCCACCCTTCTCCTCTTCCTCCTACTTCGTCCTCCCTGTTCTTGTTCCCTTCTACGCGCCTCTGGTCCCTTTTTTGTGGACTTCTTCATACTCCCCCCAGTCCTCGTTCGCCCATGTCCACTGTGCTTTTCGCTCAGTTCTTACTTACGTCTGTCGACCCTCTGTTTGGTTCTGTTTTCTATGTTGCGGCATCAATTCCTGGTGCTTCTATTTGGGCTTGTTCCGGCTCAACACACCTATTACCGCACATCGCTGTTAAGAAACATCAACAAGAAAGTTTGCTATATATTGTATTACCAGAGACAAGGTAAAACATCTTCTAGGTACGATTCTCAACACAGAAGAGCCTAATAGATGACAGACTGAAAGTTAATCGTTTATTAAGACTTGATAAATACATTCACTACCTCTCTTCAATGATTCAATTTATCTTAATTACATATACTATCTATATCTACAACTCTTCGGTTCATTAACAATTTGATAAATATAAGAATTTTTACTTAGAATTATGTCCCTTCCATCTAGAACGCAGAATAACTATTATTACTTAGATTCAGCGAACCGTTCAAACTCTGCAGTAGTGGCAAAAATTGATAAACATAAAATTAAGACTTTTGAAGAATCTAAAACTAATATGGGGAGTTCGTCAAGATCTATTGTAAGAATAGGCCAAATCGTCCAGTTGGTGAAGTAATATCATCTGTATAGTGATGTTATCTTGTAGGGAGGTAACTATTAAATTGGTCCTATTTCATATGACCCCGTATCCTGTGATGATAACTTTTTCGTATACCCTGGCTACAATATTTTTTAATATAGAAGTAACTTGCTATGGGCCGGGAGTGCGGAGCCTTGTGCTCATTCTTCGCGTGGCCATGCGTCACGAGAATCTATTCACTCGAACCATTGCGATTTACATTACTTATTATTACTTATGCTAAGCTACTCTGTTCATATTTTGTGAGTAAAGAAACTGCATATTAATTTTGTAAAAAAATACGTGTTCTTGCTTATCTACATATAAATTGTCATTGACTAATGTCTACAAAAATTATAAACTTATTTATATATTTATATCTATATTCATCTATTATTATTATTATTACATTATAATATTATTATATGGATTATATTTATACAATATCTATAATATAATCAATTTATAACACAAAAAGTATAAATAATTAATGTGTAAATTACATAAATATAATATATACGTATACATATAGTCTAATTAAACTACTAAAATTTATGCATAATCTTCTTATCGTTATAATAAATATCGTTGTAAACTATTATTCTATTAATTAGTCAAATTCTATATTCGTATATAATCTAGGCGTCATATTAGGTGGCCGGGTCGCGTAGCTTCTACAAATATCTATTATTCAATTATTATTATTTATTCAGTGTTGATTATTATTATTATTATTATTACTTGATTATATATATAATAGTTTATTATTATTATCTATTAATTAACTTATAAATCCTTTTCGAGTTATCCACTCCATTCATGTTGTTACCCGCTACTACTTTACCACTCACATTGTCTTCTCCCAGTTCCACCCACGACGCCTCATTTTTCCTTATATTTATACCGACACCCACTCCACACTACATACTCATACTAAATTGATTTCTCCATTACGACATCCCGCTCCTCGTACTCAATCTTAGGCGTTACATTCTTCTGCTCGGCGGAACGAATGACGTCATTTTTTTAACGTCAACTATACGAGAGGGGCTAAGTCTGTCTACCTATACATAATCGGCTAAAAAATAATCGATCATATTCTGAAACTTTTCGCTCTCCGATTAAATATTTACGAAATGTGGTCGGTTTGGTGCAGTTTGTATGACTCATTTTTGTAATATGTATTTCTTGTGTATTCTGATCATTGAAAATTTAAATTTTAATTATATCTTTATATTAATAAGTGGTATTTTTACAATATATCACATACAATTAAGTTCGAATAATATAGCTAATTAATGGAGTAAGTTGTAAGATTTAAAAATAATTATAAAGAAAAAACGCTCATTATAACTACACTATACTAGAAAACGACATATCTATTCTTAAAAATAATGATAGAGCCTTAAGAATTACTATTTATTCATCGATTGAATGTGTATTTTAAATTAGTTATTTGTAATTATGTAAACAGAGCTTTTCATACAAATAATCAAAAGTACGTTATTATTAAATTATTCATAATAATGTTCTTAATAAACAAGGTTCTATACTCGACTCCTCGACGTTAGCTATATACTTTATATATACCTATATTATTATATATTACTATATGTATTATCTATATATAATTAATTTAATATCTTATCTATATATTATATATTAATATTATTATATCTATTATTCAACGCTTCCCAAATGTGATTTTCGTGTCGATAACAATATCACAGATTATTAATATATTATATTATTAAATTTTATGAAAAAAAATACCGAAAAATTATATATAATATGTATAGTATATATATTATAGTATATTTTCTAATTTATAATATATTATATTAAAACATATATATCATAATATTATAATTTATTATCAATAACACCCACAACACACACACACACACACACACAAAAATATTTCATATTATATGTATATATATAAACTTACATATATATCATTATTATATATTAATAATATCTAATAATTATCTACACACACACAAACTACACACACCTACACCTATCATCCTTATCATCACCTCACAATACATACACATTTCATATTAATATATTATTATATATACTAATATTTAATATTATATCTTAAATTATTATATATATTATAATTATATCATATATATATATAAAATTATAATCAATAATTATCTATTACAACATATCTATTTATTTAAGTATAATCATATTATATAATATAGTTATGATTAACTATAACTATTATATAGCTACTAACATAAATTAGTATTGTGTGGTGTGTGTGGCTTAATCTGTAGAAACCACTGAAGTACTGGCTTAACAATATCATAGTTGCCTAGAAGTGTTACGCTTTATTAGAATTTTATTTTTTTAAAAAAAAATGAAGGAACTCCACATTTATCGAGGAAGAGGTAAGAAGCAGTTCTATATTGACCTTTATAAAAATAAATGTAATGTGAAGAGAATATTTTCCTATGGATAACGTTGCAGTCTTAAAATTCTATACTATAAAGTTATAATTTTAGAAGAGTTCAAAAAACTTGTTTGTGAAAAAGTAAATAAGTAATTATAAAGTCCAATATTATTAAATAAATTTACTTTCCGGTGTGCTAACAACAAGTATTCTGTCGAAAGCGAGATTAAATAATGTGTTACCTGACGGATAAGCTTTATTATAAGAACTTTCGCCCGCCCTTTTAATTAGAACGTTAGCTAAGTTTAATCTATTATCATAATATTATATATATTATTATATAATCTATATATTATAATAATATATATTATATATATTAATTAATTAATATATATATATATTTAATAAATATATCTATATATTAATATATTATATACATTATTATCTTATTTATCTTTCACACCTTGCTTTATCTCAATTTCATTAGGTTAAGGATGCGTAAGTCGGCCTTATGACAAAAAACATTAGATTAGGTCTGCCTTGGGGGTTATACAAAACATTAGGTAGGTGTCCTACTGGTGGGCTAAAAATCATTTAGGTAGTGTCCAATGATGATCTAATTAAGTCTAGTTAGGAAAAAAGTTGGTTAGGAGAAACGATTTGATATATATTAAATATATATTAATATATATATATATATATTATTATAATATATATATATATATATAAATATATTATATTATATAATATAATATATAATAATATATAATATTATATTAATATCGCTATATATATATATACAATAGACAGAGACGAAGTTCAATATTTTTCCGTGTCTGCGAGTCTTCACCATTTTACTTCCTGATTCCTTATTATGCGAAACGCAATTTTTAACTTTTATTTGGAATTTATAAAATTATATATATATATATTATATATATAATATATTTATATATATATAATATTATATAGTATATTATATATAGATATATTATATATATATATAATATATATACATTAATAATCTGTTTATAAAAAAACTAAATATCTTTTTGAATTAATTAAGGTTTCAAACAAAAGTAAATTTGTAGATCAGCAGACCAACGGGAAGAAATCGAATCTGTCAGTCTACCGTAAAGGCATATATCATATATATTATATATTATATATGATGAATTATATATACTATATTATATATATTAATACTATAATATATATATATTATAGATTATATATATAATATATAATATATTATATAATGTTATATATAACTATATTATATATTAATAATAAATCTAATATAATATTATTATATATATATATATATATATAAGTGAATTAATAAGTATATATATATATAACAGTTATATATATATATATTATATAGTAATATCTAAATATAAATATAATATATATATATATAGTATATTATATATATATACTATAATATATATACAAATAGATATATAATATATAATTATCAGTTATAAATTATATATATACTATATAAATACTATTATATATATATATATATATTTATATATAATATTAATCTTTATCATATTATGTATATATATATAATAGTAATATGTAATGAATATGATGAATATAGTATATATATATATATAGTATATCATAATATATAATTATATATAATAATAAAATAATAATACTCTTTAGTAATATAAGGTTATATGTAATTGTGAGTGGTTGCGCTGCCTCAGCCTCATGTCGATCTGTAAATAACCTATCAACATTTAATGTAACAAACAAATTGTATCAAAAATTATTTGAAAGTTTTAAAAGAATATTATAAGTAACCTTTTAAGTTTATACTTTTTCAAGTAGAATATAAATATAATGCACGATCATTATAGACAATAGGCTTCATTTCGTTCGTAGTGGAGGTGCTCGATCGAGGAGTTGTTTCATCCATCCTCCACAAGATGCGTCGCCCCTGTTGCAGCAAGGGATGCCCTCTTTCTCATCGAATTATGTAAATATTAAGAACACCCAGAACTGTTCGTTGTGGTGCCTCCTTTTATCCTCCACCCCTCTCCTGTGGAGCTGTCTCTGCCCTTCATCGCTTTCGAGCTGTATTGTACTCTCCTCTCTTTTCGTTGTTGTCTCCTGGAACATTTGCATTTGGTTTGGGCTTGGGTGGGCTGGATTCTCCCAATAATTTTTTTTATTATGTATAGATTGTTTTATTATTCTTATTCTGCCCCCCTCCCTCGGCAAAAAGCTCTGCCTGTGAGTTATAATTAATACTGATATATTATATATATATATACTTATATATATATATATATCTATTTATTATACTATATAATATTAAACATTATATAAATATAATATATACTATATATATATATACTACTATATATATAAATATATATATACTATCTATATTATTATAATAGTATTTAATAATAGGGAAGAGCTTTTTTGTTCATTCCGGCTTTTCTAGGTTCCAATCCGGAATGAAAAAGCCTAGTTCCGGTACACTCTTATACCATCTCATTTTGACCCCAACTAAAAAAAGTTGTGTTATCGTCAAACAGGAGAATACAAATAATAAGGACCCAGAAGAAACCAAAGAGAATGAATAGTTTTCCGTATAATAAACGTAATCATTCTACAGACTGAATTTCCACTCTTCGCAGAAATTATTTATTACTGTCTTAAAAAAAATTTGAGATTCTTGATTTTTGTCCTGATTAGAAGAATCATTTAGCAGAACTAACAACAAATACATCCATCTTTGAGGATTATAAAAAATTCTTCAGAAGATAAGAAAGTTTCTTTATTACTCGTGCCGAAAAGACGAGAATATCCAGATTGGTGGAAGTATTTCTCAATATAGGGATTGGGATAACTATCTAAAGTTGAGTCTCATTTCAATATCACCGTATCATGTATTGATTTAACACCGTATGTATAACCTTGGTTAAAACATTACGCTTGATTCTAATAACTAAACCAGTACTCCCTTGCATTCGGCTGAGACTGGGAATCCGGGCGCGGGCCTCCGCCGCGTGGCAGGACGACATTCTATTCACTGATCCATTTCGATGCTAGCAACTTCAAAATTGTGAGTAAAGAAACTGGAAATTAATTATGATAAATGGGGGTTGCTGCTAATCTAATTTGCTCTAAATACTAAACAATAATAATAATCATTTATATATATTATATTTACTAACTATTAATATTTGCATATATATATTATAGTATTTACTGTATTACAAACTATTATCTATTTATGGTTATCTATATATATGATATATATATAGCTATATATATAGTATTTTAAGAAGTCACAGAGTTTATCGAAATTATGCATAAAAAAAAGCTTACAATACTATATATACTATAACTATAACTATATCTATCTATCTATTTATCATATATATATATTAGTAATATATATATAATTAGAATATATTTATATAGATGTACAAGTAGCTATATATATTATATATGAGAATATTATGATCACGGAGTTAACTATACTATTATACGTACATATATTCGTATAAACTTCATCCCCCATTTACAATAGTTAGTAATAGCAACCTATTACTTTATTATAGTACTCACTTATAAGATTTAGTACATGATTATCGTTATGACTACTGTTACTATATACATATACTAATTTATTACTATCTATATATATAATGATGGCTCAAATATTCCGGATAACTGACAGATATGGACTAGAACTCACATTTGCCAGAATTGTTCTTCTATTAGCACATTGTGGCATTTTATTAAAATAGAAGACACATTATAACGCACAGATTCCGACAGACGGCGGTATTTACTTTATCTAATAACATGTCATGTGTAGCTTACTTTGTATTTTCTTGATAAAGACAGACGTTTGCTAGCACTTTATAATATACCTTTATACACAGTCTGTGTTTAGTAGTTCTATAAACTTGGTTGTGAAAAGGATCTTAAGTACACTATAACATAATAATTTTACATATACTATTTATTCCGGTGGTAAGCTAGAAAGAGCCAGATTTCGATGAAAGCGATTAGTAAAATGATGTGTCCTGAAGGAACTCTTTTTTAAAACTATCTCGCCTCCGCTCTTGAATAATATACACAATAAGTTGACAGACTAAGTATCCAATAATAAGAATATATTGATATTTCATGTTATTTCGTTTTTTATAGATAATTTTATTTATATACTAATAATATTAATATGAATTAACGAACCTTTTACTCCATATAATAGCTATTATTTAAATTACATACTAAGTAATAGTATATAGTATAATAATTATATTAAAAATACTAGCATATATATATCTATATACTCTATCGAGTACAGTATAATCCAAAGATCTACTATATAAGAAACCCACAATCTAATAATATAAACGCATTGTTTCTTATATTTTTTCCACATGGCTTAACATATATACTAATTCATTAGGTATGGCACTTGGTCGTTGGCTAACAAATACTCCACTACAACCGGCCTCTTTCTCGTTTAGGGGTTTTTTTGGCTACTTTATAAACTGCGGAGAGGGGCTTATAACCGCATAAAAATTCATATAGTGTTCTACTATCTACTGGTGGTCTAACAAATCATAGGTCTTAGGCCTACGATGGCGCTCTTATTAGAGTCTAGGTTAGCTATAAAGTAGGTGTTGAGGAAGAAAAAGAATTATAAATTTTATTATATCTACAATATATATTCTAATAAAAAATAACCTATAATAAAATATTATTATAAAAGATTATTATAAAATATATTTATTACTGACTATATCTATAATTGGAATATTATATAATCACTAATCATATATTATAACCATTTAAATATATCATAAACCTTTATAAGAAAAGAAGACCATCAAATTATCCTTTCCGTTGTTGACAAGATCTTACACAACTTTTAAAATTCTGAGTCCTTTTAGATCAGTCGAAACACAGATACTTTTAGTTGTTAATGAACATTATATATAATATAATAGAACAAAATTATACGTATTATATACATACTACATGGATAATAATACTAATATACTGACGCTACCCCGTACGTATACGATATATAATCATATGAGTATTTAATACCCCCTTAGGAATATCACCAATTAAATCTAAACCACAGAATATATCTTGTTAAATCTTGGGCACAAAGGTACACTCCGAAAGGGTCAAACTGTAATATAGTACGACTCTATACTGCATCGGGAAGAAATGCATCTGTCCGTGCTATTATAATGGTCGCCTAGATAGTTTTATTATATACCATCACAAATTTCAGTAATGATCAACATTATATAATACATGTTTAGCATAATTCTTCAAAATAGTCACAATATTTAATGTCTTAAATCAACACATTTTCACTCAATGATTAAGAACTATATATTATTAATATATGTGTTTTCTTTAAAACATACAAAGTAATATTATATATTTATAATTAGACTACAGAACCACCGATATATTGTATGAAGTGTGCAGTTCGCCTATCGGGCATATGCCCGCATATAATATAACTTTAAAACACACACTGAACAAAAATGGTATTCAAAAATTATTTGAAGTTTTTATGCAGATATCTTTGTACATTTCAAGATTATATCTATGTTAATTGGAAACCCTAAATAATATAAAACCAATTATAATGTCTACAGGTCAACTTCTTATATACGTTATATTCAGAGATATTAAGGGACTTCCATCTTGTATCGGAGGCAGTGCCTGGCGGCCTTTTAGATGGAGGTGGACAATTTGACATCTGTTCTCATGGCAATTGCTCCACAATGCGTACGCATCCCGGTGCCCGGTGCCCTTCTTTCTCATGAGTTTTCTGTGAATACTGGAAAACCCAAAAGTCTTGTTCCCTGTAGTAATCTCCTCTTTCCAGCCACCTCCACTTCTGGGATAATCTCTGTCCTTCATCTACTTATACTCTGCTGTTACTTTACTCTCTCCTCTCTTTAAATCCTCGGTCTTGCCACCTAATGCAAAATTTGCGTTGGCGGCTATGAGCTGGAAGGAATAAAAAATAGATTTTTTTTATTGTCATCAGTTCAGTGGAATATCATCTTCATTGTATACTCCCCGCCTTCCTTGACAACGGTTCTTGCCTGTGAGTTGTGATCAAATGATAATACTATTAATTATATATATATATTATATATATATAACTATTATACTGGTTAATAAGTATATTACGCACTACTAGAATGATCCTTAATACTAAAAATCATAAGTATATATTAATTGATACTCTTTAGATATATATAAATATTATACTATAATAAGAAGGGAGCTTTTCTTGGCTGGATCCGGTTATTCTAGTTCGCGAATCGGAATGAAAAAACTAGTTCGTCAAATATCAACAAGATGCCCACCCAAGACTAAGACATCACTAGAAAAGGTGTTTGAGGAAAACGGATAATAGATAACTAAGGACCAGAAGGAATACAAAGAGATGAACATTTTTGTTATTACAAACTGTATTCTAATATGCATTACACCAATTTTTCGCAGAAAAATCTTTATTTTGCTTCTATATTAAAAAAAATTATCTTTTATTGTCCTGATAGAACCGAGAAACACAAATTCACAAACAGTATCTCCTTTTGGTGATTTATTAAAAATATTCTTTGAAGATAAGAAATTCCTTGTCACGCTACGTATGATGAAAAGAGCGATGCAATCATGGTGTAATTAAGTCAACTTTGTGATTGGGTTGAACCATCTAAATTGGTCTCATTTCATATACCGTATCATGTATGATTAATAACTTTACGACAACCTTGGTTAAAATTTTAGAATTAATAATCAACCCTTGCTATCGGCCGGAATCGAACTCCGGGCCATCCCCGCGGGCGGGCAGCGAGCCGAGAAGTATCTATGCATGGAAAACACCGAATCAAACAAATTTTTTATTGCAGTAACAGACATGAATAATTTGAAGATTGGGTGCAAACTAGTTACTAATGTTACAATATATATAACTTATATTATATATATATTTTCATATATAAATGTTATTGTATTTCACTAGTATAAATATATTATAATACATCATATATTTTCTAGTATACCTGAATATATGACTAACTAATATATCATATAAAATTGCTGGAGTTCTTTTAGCAAATAACATTTAAATTATGTAATAAAACTATAAATATTAAGTCGTTCAAAAATGGTATCAAAATATTATTTCGAAGTTTTTTTCAGACTTTTATTGGAACATTTACCTTTATTTATCTCAATAAAAAATAAATAAATATTCTAAAAATAATTAGTAATTAAATTAGGCCTTTCTTCGTTCGTGGGAGGTTCTCGATCAAGGCCGTAATATCCTCTCGCACTTCCTCCACAAATGCTCGCGCCGTTGCCTCAAGGTGTACCGACATTTTTTTTTTTTTTTTTATTATTAAGTTTTCTTTTTTTCATTTTTTTATGTAATTTTTTATTTTTTTCATAAATTTTCGTTTTAATTTTTTTTATTTTTAATTAATTTTTTTATTACGATTTTATTTACTATTCTTCTCCAGAATTTTGTGTAATATTGAGGGACCCTAGCCTGATTGTAGTGGTGCCATTTCCGCTAGGCCAACCTCTCTTCTGTGGAAATCTCCGCCTTCATTTGTTTTTTGAAAAGCGTGATTTTCCTTTTAATCACCTCTCGAACATGTTCAGAGCATTTGCGCCAGTGGACTTTAACTAAAAGATACCGCAAGGGTAAACCACATAGTGGACACGAGTCGGGGTTATCGGGCCTATAACCGGGAAAGACGAGGACTCATCACTCCTCTGTCCTCCGTCGTCTCGAACCACCCTTAAAAGAATAAAAAAAGGGAAATAATACATTTAAAATACAGATCAATAATAAAATAAACAATCAATATTGGGTAACGTACTTGCTCTCGTACACTGCGAAATCGAAGGTTTAATCAGAGAATACGACTGCAAACCCTACAGAATCTAGCTAATTCTAAGGTGTTATGTATAAATATAGAATCAAATAGCATTTTTTTAAGTTCATCGAGAAATTGCTTCCTGAATAAAACATCTAATATTTCCTTGTATCTGTTACCCGGTTTTCACATGCATGATGCTTTTGGGAATGCGGACATATATAAAATATATTATACTCTCAATTAATTTAATAATATATAATACTTTTTAATTAATTACTCTATATATATAATATACGAACTACTAACTATAATTACTATATCATAATTAATAAATATATGTTACATTCAATAATAATATAAATATAATCAAAATTCATGAATCAATCATAATAATAAATCATAATAATAAATAATAATGAATATAATAATAATAATAAAACATCATATAATATACATACAATAATTAATAAAAACAGAAGGAGCTATATATGTATGCGTTCCGTTTATTCTGTCTCAGGAATGAAAAAAGGCCTAGTTCCGAGCTAACACTCTTACACCTCCCATCAAGGCTTCAGACCACTCAGACTAGAGTAGATATGACAAACGGAAGAAAAACAATCTGAGGAACGTAAAGAACCACACAAAACGATCCGAAGTGAAAGTTTCTTGTATACAAACTGTTTTAATAACTACCGTAGTTTTTCCTTTCTCAGACTTAGTTATTTCTCTCCTTTATTAAAAAATTATTTACTTTTGTCCCTGATTAGACAGAAACACATTTCAAGTTGGGCAGTCTAAACCATGGATTTATTAAAATATATTCTTGTCGAAGATAAAATATTCTTTTTACTCCGTAATGAAAAGACGATGCACACATGCCAGGTGGAGTAACTCAAGTATTGGATCTCTGTGTGAACCATCCTAACTTGGTCTCATTTCATATCGTATCCATCGTATGATTAATAACTTTCACGGTAAGCTTAGGTTAACAATTCTTATTAAAAAGCAACTTGCATCTGGCCGAGGGATCGAATCCCGGGTCTACCCCGCGTGCAGGCGAGAAATCTACCACTGACCACCGATGTTAACAAAGCTTGAGTTGAGTACCAGAAATTGAATAATTAAAGAATGGGTTTTGCTACTATGGTACAGCTAATTGATTTAAATAATGGTCAGGTATGTGATTATAATGATATACAAATTATATAAATAATGTATGTACGTATACGCATATATTTAAAAATACCTACCAAATTTTGGAGTACCAATATAAATAATATATTATAGCTATAGTAAAATGAAGAGAACCATGGTTTTTTAAAAAAAAAACAAAACATTGGTTTTTTGGTTAAATAAATCCAAACTAAATGCATGATTTTTTTTTGTTTTCTAAGGGTTTTTTATGCTATTTTGATGGGTCACTTGTGGATGTTAAGAGCTTTCATAGGTGCTATGCAACACCACTATATACGGAAAACTGTTGAATCACACTGTTCTAACACGCATATTTTAAAAATTTCCTTAATAAAATGTCTTTAGATATCGATAAGACTTCAGACGTTTGATACAGCTATACATTCAGGGTTTATCAGCGTATTATATTTTTCTGAGCTTTCTCTTTCGTAACAATTTGAAGAAAATAAGAGGCATCTTTGTAATAGAGTAATTGGCTATCTGATAGAACTAGCGCATATACACTCCCCTCTTATTATTTTTACCACAAGCATTTCCATCAGACCAATAACGCATTAAATAGAAAAGTTATGTTCAATTCAACCTATTACATGCAGTCCGAACCACATGAATTCTATTTACATAATTATATGATAGCTGAATACTGAGGTAACGTCTATATATATAAGCCTTGTTTCTTATATCACCTTATAACATATATTTACTATCATATATTATATATATATGTTATTACTACTATACCTAACCACTATACTTATATAACATCATATTATTATAGATATTATAGTACTACCATATATATAGAAATGAAAGAGAGAAAAGACGAGAGAAAGAGAAGTATGAGGGAGAGACAGAGAGTATGAGAGAGGAAGAAGAGAGAGAGAGAGAGAGAGAGAGAGAGGTAGTCATAATAGGAGAGAGAGCAAGAGAGTAGGAGAGAGAGACGAGCAGAGAGAGAGAGATAGAGAGAGCGAAAGAGTACAGAGACCCGAAGAGTTAGAGACGAAGAGAGAGAGTAGATGAGATTTCATACCCTTAAACAGTCGATGAACTTGAACTCTTATTCATATAACACTCTTTAGTAGCATAAAAAAAAAAAAGAACTAATGTCATCTGACTTTACCTGTTTCGCTTAACTACACTTTCACTCAAAGTGATAAAACTTGTGCCTAAAGCTCTCGAAAGTATGTATATATCCTCCTTTCACATTAGTAATTAAATGAAGTTGCTGACAAAGACTACTATTATCTGAATATATAACCTTCTACCATCCTTATTTCTTACACCTTGAGAAGATCTGTACCACAAATAATGAAGGCTCACTCGCGACAGACAGAGCTCATTCAAATAGCGCGTCAATTTTTAATGAAATGGGAGAAATTGCTTAACTGTCTTACTAAAATCGGGGCGAGAAGTATATCCATGGTTACCCGTGAGTAATTTTCTCCCGATAAATTTCCACTGCTCTTTTGAATCACTCCATCATCCTCACTTGCGCACAAGCTACTGCAGCTCTGATGAATTGGTTTAAAAAGATATACGCGTCCAATTAGGTGATGCTGTTTACTCTTGAGACACGCATGATGCAGATAATCTCTTGGGCCCTTCTTTACCTTTTGCTAATGTATTCTTTCTGTTGAGACTGGTGGAATTTAGCTGTTTCTAGCTCCATGTCAATTATTTTTTCAATACTAAACAGCATCAAACTTTGTTTACAGTGTCTTGGCCTTCAGCTTGGTTAGCTGGGACACTCTCGTCATCAAATAAGATTCCTTATAATCTTTTGAAATGTGGCATCGGGATGGGATATGAAATGAAATCCCCTAGAGCCGAAACAAGAAATTCATCGTTTTAATGGTTGAAATTTACATATATATTTAATATATAATAATAATATATCATACTATATATAGTAAGATAAATAGATATAATATATATAGTATATATATAATAATTATATGTATACTTAATAAATAATTTATATATAACATATATAGATATGATATTATATATAATATATATAATTATATATAGTACTATTATATATAATAGTACTATAATATATTATATGCAGCTCGACGAATTAATCAATAGCTACTCAAATACCTGATGGATGGTTACTATGATTGAAAATGCGAAAACATATTAATAGCTAAAGAAAACCATTAATAAATTATTTTTTAAATATTCTTAGTTTGCTTATCTTTTTTTTGTAAACCATGGTTTTTTTTATCTAAAACCAATAAACCAATGGTAAACCAATGTATACATAAAATAATCATTTACAAACATCCCCCCCTATTTATATATAATATTAAGATAATATACTATATAATACATATACTATATAATATATATTATAAAATATTAAGTAAAAGTATACTATTATATATATATACAATAATAGTATATATGATATTAATATACTATACATATACGATAATTATAGGAATATTATAGGTATAATATAGTAAATATATATTTAATACTTTCATATACAAAAGACTTATATATTAATTGCCACTATAGTATATGTATATATCCTTTTATAATATATATATTTATGTATTTTATAACATAATATATACTATTACTACTTATAGAATAATAATCACCTATCCTAATTAACATCGATATATAACCTATCCAACCTATACATATATACATATACAACAGCTAAAGTTTTGTTCAAAAAAGACAAAGGCTAAAATAAACATTCTAACAATCATATTATGTACACAGTTATCCCGAGAGCTAATCTGGAGTACATATTATTTCTGTTTCTTATTATGATTATTATCAACCCGAAGCATACCACTTGCCTTAGCGATTTTAACTTATTAGAAAAAGATCTGGCGAATAAATGAAGAGTATATAATTTATTATACCATAATCATAATAATAACTATATAAAATAACAACATTCTTACTATTATAATATGATATGATCATATACTAGAAGTATCATCAATCGTATTATATTACACTGTGTGGTGTGTTGTGTGCTGTGGGGTGTTGTGTTTAATTGTCAGGATTTTGGTTGCCACTTCCGTATCGTGGATCTACGTTATCCGTGTACATTTTTTGGAGATGAAATATGAAGATTAATTGAAGTTTTTTTGGCAGATTTTTTGACATTTAAAGTTTATATTTTCAAAAACAATATAAAATATACACTATAATTACATAATTAACAATTAGGCTTCATTTCGCTTTCGTCCGTGAACGACAGGAGACTCCCACAAGGCGAGTATTGGTCTAGCTCGCAGTACCTCACAAAATGGATAGACACCCGTTACACACACGAAGGGATGCGCCCAATCCTTTCTCTCCATCATATAATGTGCCATATTGGACTCGCCTAGACTGTTTGCTAACGGCGTGGTGCCCCTTCATTATTCGCAGCCAAATCTCTTCTGTGGGAATTCATATGAGCTCATGCTTGTGTTACTCGTGCGAAAGATAACATTTAATATATACCTCTCATCATTTAATATCTTTGAATCCCGTTCTGTCGTTCTCATCTAATTGGAAGATGATTTAGACGCTATTATTCCTCTTTTTTTCACTTACACTAAAGAATCCGCCAAGGAGAGGCCTATAAACAGAAAGCAATTGAGCAAAGAGTCGGGCGCTATCGCACATAACTCACGGGAGGTGAACGACCGGAGTGACTTCATCAAACCCCTGTCCCCTCCGTCGGCTCGAACCCCCTAAAAAGGAAAATAAAGACAACAATTCCACAACATTAATACATGCCAGAGCATAATATCATAAAAAGTCAAGTATTATGGCTAACTCTTGCTTTCTCGTCCATAACTTTCGTGCTATAATGGACACACATAGTACGAAGAGAAATTAGGCCCTTTACAGATTGCCAATGATCTCGTAGCAAAGTTAATTATACTTAAAATAAGGAGTAATAATTAAGATAAATATTAAGATTACAAAGAAAACAATAGTGTTTTTATTTTTTAAGTGTTACACGAAATATTGCTGCCTGAAAATCAAAAAATTTTAATTTATGTATTCGGGGAGAGGGAGGGGAGGCGAGATGTGAATTATTAGTTATGCATTAGCATCCGCGTAGTACTGTCTACTACGAGTTGCATCATCGGGGAGCTCCCACTGTGAACTATTAATAATTCTGTATAGCATTATCAGTTTTACTTAGTAGTAGTACTACCCTTTAGTAACCTTAAGGTTCAATATAACATTACTAAAATAGGAAAGCGTATCCACATATCTCATAGTGGCGACGGATAACTTACGTTACTCTAACTACCACACGGACATATAACCATAAGGGAAATAATGTAAATAATTATTTACTTTTTTTAATTATATATAGTAGATATAGTATTAATTTAACATTAAAATTAGGATATATTAATATAATAAATTATTAAAATAAATAAATAAATAAAATAATATAAAAAAAGTATAAAATAAATATCAATATATTTTCTTATATATCTCATAATATAATAACTAAAATAATATAAATATAATGCATAATCATATTAATTTAAAAATTATAAATTATATAAAATAATTATATATAATAATAAATTAATATAATGATAGTAATTAAAATAATACATAATTATAATAATGCATAATAAATAATAATATGATCTAATTAATAATTAAATATATATAATAAGGAAGAATTTTTGTTAGAGATTTACCGGTTTATTTCTAGTTCCAAGCGTTAAATAGTAAAAAGCTTAATTTTAACGTACTATAATTTCACATACCCCTCAAGCTTAGCACATCAAATGGAGTTGGCTTGATAAAATCCAGAGCAATAAAAATCTGAGGGCACGAAGAAACCTCCCATAAAAAAGTAATAGTGAAAGTTTTGTTTCTATACATATAAAAACTTTAATAATATCTATACTATTTTAAATTATTAAGAATAACTATTATTTATTTCTTATCTTTAATTAATAATTATATTTTAAAGATTCCAGCAATTAACATAAAATACATCATTTAGTCATATCATTTATTGTAGGGGAATATTATTAAAATATTCCTTTATCGAGGATAAAGAAAATTTTATTTAACACTTCAGTTACGAAACTTTAATCACTTTGCAGGCAGAGATCGATTCCATGTAATTTGTTTGTCTCCCAAAAGACAAATGGATGCTAATAATAACCCTAATAGTAATCATGTATAATTAATAACTGAATTATCGAATCAATCCTTGGTTAAAATCTTATATTATATCGAGACACTTGCATCGAGGCACGAGGAGAATTACTAGTAACTCACGAGGCTTACTCACCCTCACGAGTGAGCAGGACGAGAGTCTCTTAATAGCTCAAGCAGAAACCCTACCCGATAGCTTAAACAAATATATAAATTTCTTATTAAGTAAAATGTAAAAATAATTGAAATGATTGGAAGTGCTACTCACTAACTATATTTTTTATGTTATCTACAATCTATATATATATTAATAATATTTAAAAATGTATACAATATATATTTTATTGATCATATAATATATTATATAATCTATTAATTATCATAATACTTATATATATAATAATATATATTAATATATATAAAACATATATATTAATATATAATATAATAATTATAATATAATATAATAATATATATATTAATATATAGTAATATATCTATTAATTATAATAGAAGATATATATTATATATTATATAATATATATATCTATATAATTAACATATATATATCTATTAATATATTATTTAAAAATTGCCTTTACGTTGCCTTTATATATATAACATCGAAAATGACTGCTACCAAAATAAAATTAATAGTAAAACATAAACATTTAATTTATACTATTTAGGTTAAACTATTTTAATAAACTTAGAAGCGGTGTATCGCACCAAACGCCATTAAAGTATTAATTTCTCATAAAATAAAATAAATATCATTGTAGATATAACTTATTAGTACAATTAGATCGCTTTATTTCGTTCTATCAGTGTTGAGTGCTCGAGATTCGAGGGAGTTGTTCTACCCTGCATTTAAATTGGCCTACTGCTGATGTTCACACCAATTTTCTTTACACAAGTCTGTGTCCATTCCTTTCTCATTGCATTTGTAATTGAATATTTGAGTAACCTCAGAAACTTCTGTTTGAATATGTGGTGACCTTCTTTTTGCAGCCCGCTATCTTATTCATGTGAATCTACCTCCGCTACATTATTACCTGTTTTTTCCTGCTAGTCACTTCCTAATTTCATGCCCTTCTTTAAATCCTCCGTACTTGCGCTCATTTTCAGTTAGATTGCGTTTGGCTGGTAAGGAGGGGGAGGATTCCATAAATCTTACTATAAAATGATATATTATTATGTATTGTCATTTTATTATTCTAATACATCCCTGAGAGAGGTTTTTCATATGCCGTGAACAGTTTTATTGGTATAGCATATATGATATTTAGTTAATATATTAAAGATATACTATAATATTATAATTATTTACCTATCATTTTACAAGCTTATATATAGTATAAATTATATATATATATAATATCATATATAATATATATATGATATATATAATATATATATATATCATTCATATATTAATACTATTAAATATATACTTATATAATATATATATATTAATCAAATTCATTATTTAGTTAATTAAACTAATAGAACGTTAAACCCGCATGATATCTCGAAAACTAAAGACATAGGTACATATATCTAGAAAACTGATAACAATATATGACATACGCGTATGAAAATCGTGTATGGAAATCAGAAAACAAAGATTCTTTCCTTTATCTTTATTTATATCTCAAAACTACGATAGGTATAAGAAAATTATTGACATTTTTTGCCTAATCTTATATGATATTAATTTTTTTCTTCAAGAGTTTTGCTGTTGTCAACCTACCTAATAGAATACCCGCTAGGGAATCCAGCAAAGACGCAAAGAGTCGGGGCTATCTCGGCCTCTAAATTGGGACTGACGGGGTACTATGAATTTTCCCCTCCGGGGGAGGTCTACGACCCTCCCGCTCTCTGGATTATTTCTGGGTGTCGCGGGGTCCTCTCGACCCTCCCTTACGGGAGTAATGGAAAACGTCCCCCACTCTGTCCCACCCTTGTCGCTCGAGCTCCATAAGATATTTTATACGCGCTGATTTCCCATTCGTTATTCAGTATTTCTATTCTACTCTCGTAGTTTGGAATATAGTACTACAAAAAAAAAAAAAAAAAAAGTAATCTTTTTTTTCCTCATTTATCCATAACAAATTCTCATTAACGCTGTATATCATATTACATTGGTTCTTTCCAGGTGTTCCACATGTTCGCTATGCTATATGTGTAAAATATAGACTGACATTGAAAGGGTGTATAATGTTCCGCTCGGGTAGGACTGCCCCACTTGCATAAAAAACACGTAAGCTTATTATAACGTTGGAACATCTACACGAGAACAGCAGTGTATGAATAAACTATACAATAAACACAACCAGCTCTGGTTATACCTAATCACTTAATACTATAACACCACACCTTTGTATTACATTATTACTAACTATATTGGTACCTATCTTCTACCAATGTGATAATCATAAAGTATACGCGCTGAAGTAAGACAGTCTATACATATTTACCTTACCAATACAAGGTCGGGACTCAAGACCTGCTGCTTCATTTATATCATTGTGTACCCGCTGGAGAATAATATACTAATGCTGAAGTCGTATACCGTCTTGTTTGAATGCTCAAGATATTCCTTCAGAGCGAGACCTCTATAGCAATCATATACGTCTAATCTATTCCCCAGAAGCCAGAGATAAGAGCTAAGTTGGCTGTTGTTGATGAAACTATAAGATATGCTAAATTCTAATGGAATAAAGAGACTAAACAACAAACACTGTGGTACATGAACAGTTTTAGGGTGAAGAGAAGAATTTTCCTTATTTTGTAATATCACAAGCTTCAGCTATCGAAAGAAGATAAAGGCGCCAAACTTTTTTTCTAAGTCTTGGTCTTTCATAAGTCCCCGTTTCTGTGGGCCAACAAATATGAGCCAGAGTGCTATGGAATAACAATTTTTCATCTCTAGACATCTGTTACTTTGAATTTGTTCTGTTGTATATAAACAAAGAGACTGTCCTTTACATTAGGTCTCCGTAGACAAAGTCCCATTTTTTGAACGGAGAATAGTCATGTACAACATAAGCTCAACAGACCTACACCGTTCACGT
This sequence comes from Trachelipus rathkii, assembly GCA_015478945.1. NCBI lineage: Eukaryota > Metazoa > Arthropoda > Malacostraca > Isopoda > Trachelipodidae > Trachelipus > Trachelipus rathkii. The sequence goes on along the minus strand of JABUQX010092008.1, from coordinate 35,253 downwards.
CCACTATGCTTACGCGAAACAATTACTTATGAAAGCTCAGCTTTCGTTTTACATAACGCTATATGTGAGCCTGGTACCCTTCCATAGAATAGTTGTAGAAACAAAATTAGGAAGTGCATGTTCGTTATCTTTGAAATGAGAGAGGTTTATGTAATCGCAAGAAATGAAACAATAGAAAGAAGAGCGGATATATATATATATATATATATATATATATATATATATATATATATATATATATATATCTATATAT
>JABUQX010092008.1:20000-30000 GCA_015478945.1 Trachelipus rathkii | reverse complement strand
TTCCATACTCACACCATCTAGACCTGTAGACTTTCCTTTTTTCCTTTAGTTAACGCCTAATAATCTCTTCCATTTGTATTTCCATATCCCCTTCCTGCCCCACTTCCCATCCTCACCTCTTTGAAATCTCATCTCTCACACACATTTCATTCAATAATCCTCTAAAATAATATATATATATATATATATATATATATATACATATATATATATATAAAGTATATATATATATATAGTAGTTATTATATATATATATATATATATATATATATTATTATTATTATTGCTACATTTGGTATGATGTTATTTATGTAATGATATATATTATTATTATATATATTATTATTATTATATATATATTATATACATATATATATTATATATTATTATTATTATTATTATTATTATTATTATTATACATATATACATTATTGGTTATTATTTTATTATTACATATATATATATTATATATATATATTATATTATTATTATTATATATATTATATTATTATTATTATATATATATTATTATTACATATTATTATTATTATTATATTATATATTATTATATATATTATTATTATTATATATTATTATTATTATAATTATGTATATTATTATTATTATATATTATATATATATATTATTATTATTATACATATATATTATATTATACATATATATTATTATTGATATTACATAGTATATTATATATATATATATATATATATATATATATATATATATATATATATATATATAGTATTATTATTCTCACCACATAACCTCAATCCCGAGATCGGAAAGTTAACTCAATCCCAAGATTGGAAACTGGTCAGAGAAATTGATTTGTATGGTTTCTGACCAAGTGGATAAAAGTGCAAAGATATGTAGACCCGATAGCAAGCTTTTCTGAGCTCTAAAACGTCGTTTTTGAGTGTTTTTCTGTGTTTGTAGTCATTTATTTTGTATTTGCCTTTTTTGAAAACATTTGTTCATGACATTTGTTTATGACATTTGTTTATGACATTTTTTTGAAGTAACTTCAAACTTGAACTATACACAGATGGGTCCATTACCCACAAATCGTATCGATTAGATTTTTGATTTTTGACCCCAGATCGAAGCAATGGTCAAATTTCAAATCCTACTTTTTTTTTTAGTCTTGAAAATGAAAATTGCAAAAAAAAATTCTTTCAATGCGATCATGATGAAATTTTCAGGGTTTATGTAGTCGGTGGAGATACACATTTTTTATTTAGTTTTGGATTTGTCCTTGGAACAAATTCAAAAAAAAATTTTTTTTGGAAATTTAAAAAATATATTATTTTTTGAGTATACCAAAAAATTATCTAAGTAAAAAAGATCTATCTCGTCCGAGTATATGCGCCCTTAAAACTTGATGTTGATCGGATAAGTAGAAAAAAATATATATCAAAATTTCACTTTTTCAAAAAAAGATTTTTTTTTAAAATAATAACAAGGATTAAAATTTAGGATTCATACCACTGACATCACCAGAAACACCACAAAATATTTACTTTAATGTATTGTTATTCGAAACCGGAAGCCGGTTTCCCCTGCTCGCGCCAACCGAAAAACCTTTTTAGAAAACGAACTGGCTGGTAAATATTTTGATTTTTGATTAAAGAGGAAAGCGAACGGCTGTTAACTCTTATGAAAAAACAAAGACCCGTTTGTTAACATTTTGGCAGTTCAGTAGAACCTATACCCAATGACCCAGGAAAATGGGTCGACATTTGTTTTAAAAAAAATCTATTTAGAATTTATCTAACGAATCCAACAAAACTTAGCTTAACCTAACCTAACCTAACCTAACCTAACCTAACCTAACCTAACCTAACCTAACCTAACCTAACCTAACCTAACCTAACCTAACGCCTGCGGCGGACTGTACAGGAAATTTTCCTGTCGATCATTTAGGCTATGCCCCGTTCAGCATTGGTTGTACTTTTATAGGACACATTTTTTTAAATTCTGTGCTCAAGATGCTCCACCTAATTTAAACATTCGTACACCCCTGACCTAGAAATCCCCTGAAAATGCTTTTAAGAAAGGACGTGGTGACCGTTTAAATATATTAAATGATGTAAGGTTATTTGTTCAAGTTAAATAAGCAAATCAACTAGTACAAATTATTGAAATACCGTATTAACCGCCAGACTTTAAATACTTTCAAAACATAAATTAATATTTGTATGAGGCTATTAGCATATCTTGTTAAAGTTTTATTCCGACATAAATGAAATTATCCAGGAAAGAATTATACCTCTGCAAAGTTTTTAATTTGTTTTGGTATTTTAGCTTTAAAAAAAAAATACATCGAGTTCATCTTTTACGAGATAAACAAGAGATTTTTTAGCAATATAATCGTGTATTAGACTAACTATTGTATATAGAGTTCTAGACAATAAATAAGAATATTATTTTACAGTTCTTACCTCCTTTTAAGCAATGAACAAGTGAGTATAATCCAGTGACAAAAAATGGCTGAGGATCAAGATTTGAATTCAAATCTGGAAGAGTAATAGTTAGTATGACTTTTCGAGAATTTTCATTATTTTCATTAATAGTCTTCACTTGCACTTTATTTGAATTGTCCCCTTTTATCTTGATGTAAATCCTATTCCATCCAAGTTGCATTTGGTTTAGCGGTAACGCTATCTCATTAGATTCTTTCTTCGAACTTAATGGATGTCTCAGCACTAAATTTGTTGACAACAGTTTTATGTTAAGATAATTTAGATTGTCGTCATCGTTATTTGCCCAATTATGAGGAATAAAAAACTGAATGTGAGCATGTATGCTGAGTGAAAGTGAAAAGGGAACTCCTTCTTCTTTGAATAAGCAGCCTGAAAATGTACGAGAATACTTGAAATAAAATTATGTTCAATTATATATATACTGTATATATATATATATTTTATATATATATATATATATATATATATATATATATATATATATATATATATATATATATATATATATATATATATATATATATATTTATATTATTTACAAAGGTGGGTACCGTTAATGAGAAAGTTAACGTCGTTAATATTTAATCGTTAACAAAAAATATTAACGACGTTAATCATTAAAGCTTTTATCGGTAATGAATGTAGGAAGTTAACGTTAATCGTTAACGTTAATCGTCTTCACAACATGTAGAATAGTAATAATTATTGTTAATTTTATTTATTATAATAATATCCCTAACAAATATTAATAATGATATAGAAAAAGACAAATTATCATAGGTTTTTGACCTATAGCAGATGCTTGCCGCTTGCCGAAGAATAATTCCAAAGCGTAAATACCTTAATAATTAAATACTCAATACGGGGTGTCGGTAAAGAATGTCCCAGTTTCAATGCTTTATAATAACAGCATAATATACAATATCCATATCATATCATACACCAAAGTGAAGAGTAAGTTGTATAATTTTGAATATGCACTTGTGCCAGAACGAGTTCCTGATAAGTCGACATACGCGCATGCGCTCATTCAGATGTAGTCTTCTTAGTGCGTGCGCCACATACTGACAATGGCGAGTCCTGAGCGTAAAGCTTTCTGTGTTCTACAATTTGCTATGTGAATCTGTAATTACGATCCAACGTGCGTATCGTTTACGGTTCCACTGTGATCATCCATGTGGCAAAACATTCACCGATGGTCTAGGCAATTTGCAACTAATGGATGTCTTTGTAAAGGCAAAAGTACAGGACGGCCCAAAGTGACTTTACAGGATGTGGACCGTATCAGGCCTCGTTCCTTCATAGTCCTAAGAAATCTGTTCGGAGAGCAAGTCACGAACTGGAAGGTGCCAAAAACGACGGTGTGTAAGGTGTTAAGGGAACGTTTACACATGCGTGCATACCGGTTGCAGTTTGTACATGCTTTAAAGCCCGACGACTATGCTCTACGATTTACCTTTGCCTGTGCAGTGTTAGGTCGAGACGATGACCTTCTAGATCATGTAGTGTTTAGCGATGAGTCCACCTTTCATCTCAGGGGTAAGGTGAATGCCCATAATGCTCGTATCTGGGGTCTGAAAATCCGCATGAACTTGTAGAACACGAACGTGATTCCCCAAAGGTTAACTTTTTTCTGCGCCATATCCTGACGCCAGGTCTACGGACCTTTCTTTTTTCGCAGAAGCAACCGTAACAGGGGTCGCTTATCTCGATATGTTACAGCAAATGCTCTTTCCACAATTATTAGAGGATGAAGCGGTAAACTTTATACGGCAGCAAGATGGAGCCTCTCCACATTGGAGTCAAATAGTGCGAGCGTGGTTGAACGACTTACTCCCAGACCGTTGGGTTGGTTAATGGTCCGGACGACAGAGCTCTATATATCTGGCCCCCGGTCCCCGGACCCTAACGCCATGCGATTTCTTCCCATGGGGCTGCCCAATTATACGCAGAGTTGAAAGCAAAATTGAACATGCTGTTCCTTCCATTACCCGGATCTGTTAACCAATGTTTGGGAAGAATTGATTATCGGCTGAATGTATCCCCTATAACGAAAGGGCCCATATTGAACATATGTAGGAAAACTCTGTTCAATGACCTTCACTCTTTTGATGTATGATATGCTGTTGATATTGTATATTACGCTGTTATAATAAAGCTTTGAAACTGGAACATTCTTTTACGGACACCCGAGTAGTATATCATTGTAAAAATAATACGATATGTCAACTTAGAATTTTAATACAAATATGTATATTTTTATAAATTACAACGCTTATGAGGCCTAGTTCTTATATTTTTCACTAGTCGCAAAGAAGCAAGTTCAAGTAACTAACGAAAGAAGTTAATGACTCATTAAACGGGCAACAGTCACTATCTCTTTTTCTTCAGCGAGCCAATAAGAAATGAGAATACAGTTAAAGAAAAACAAAACGTCAAACATTTCTAAACGGATAATAACCGTAAGAATAAACACATTTTTTGAGCCATTGAGAGGGTTAGGAAATTTTGGAAAAAAGTTGTTATCGAAAATCGAATCTAATGCATTACCTTAAAAATTCTGATAAGAAAATATTTTGTAAACTCGTAAATTAAAGTAACGATTAACGGATGTATGGAAAGATTTTAACTCGTTAATAGTCTGCTACTTTTTGAAATTAACGAAAGCGTTAAAAGTTAACGAAAATATTAACGAGTTAATTAACGGATTAACGCTTTAACGCGTTAATATATATATACCGTATATATATATATATATATATATATATATATATATATATATATATATATATATATATATATATATATATATATATATATATATATATATATATATATATATATATATATATATATATATATATATTTTTTATTTTGTGATTTATTATAATAGGCTGGTTATGACAGCGTTAATCAATATCTTACAAACCCTCATTGGGAAAGAGTAGTGAGGAGTGCTCACCCCTTCTAAGGGTATTTAACAAAAGTGCAACGGCCCCTACCCTAGAGATCAGTCAAATGTCTCTTGACATTGAATCTAGAAACATTCACCTATTAAACCCTTTCTGAAGAGAAAAAAAATAGTTTATTTAACTACCGTAAGAGGAAGGATTCATTGGAACAAAGTGAGTTTGTGCTAAGGAGAAGTACAAGATCTAAATATAACTATAGAATTTATTTACAATAAGCAACATACGAAACAATGATACACCAGAAAAGGGAGCGGGACTCCTTCATTTATAATACCTCATAAAAACAACTGTGCATGAAAATATAAATATAAGATTACTTTATTAAAATAGAATTTAAATTCTATTGTGTATATATATATATATATATATATATATATATATATATATATATATATATATATATATATATATATATATATATATATATATATATATATATATATATATATATATATATATATATTATCATTAATAGCCCCTATCTGTCCACTGCAGAACATAAACCTCCTTCATTAGTTTTCACAATTCTCTGTCTTCTGCCATGGTTTGTCAGGTGATTCCCGTCAATTACCTAATTTCATTTGCCCGGCGCATGTTAGGTCTTTGCCTTGGTCGTTTGACGTATATAGGGCATTAATTCATTATTTCGTAAGTTCATCTGTTGCCATGTTGTCTAGCTACGTGACTCGCCCACTTCCATTTTATTTCTTTAACTGTTGTTTTGATGATTTTGATCTTTGTCATTTCTCGTAATCTAAGTGTTCTATATTCCATTACTGCGTGATATTCCCAGCATGTATCTCTCCATATTTCTCTGGATACACCCTAATTTTTAAATTGATTTGAAAATTTAGCGCCCATATTTTGCTTCCATATGTCATGATAGGAAGAAGAAGAACGCACTCATTATATACATTTCTTTTCAAACATAGAGGCATTTTGCTTCTGAAAAAGTGACTTAATCTTCCCATTTCTACCTACCCAAGTTTCACTCTTTTTCTTAATTTCATTTATTAACCAACAACCCCCCCCCCTCCCATGTGAAGATATCATCTGTCCTAAATATTTCACAACTTTTTCCTGTGTTGTATTTCCGATTTTCATGGGCTTGGGATTTATAAACTTATTAAACATTGCTTTAATTTTTGATGTATTCATTTTTAGTCCAACTCTTTCACTCGATATGCTTAAATTTTTAACCATGATTTTTAGTTCCAGAGGATCTGAAGAAAACAATATTATGTCATCCGCTAACCTATAATGACTCAGATATTTACCATTTATATTTATTCCTGTTGATTCCCAGTCTATTGTTCTAAATATCTCCTCCAATAACGCAGAGAATAGTTTTGGAGAGATCGTATCGGCATGTCTAACTTCTCTCTCAAGTTCTATTTTTTTCATTCAGTGTGTAGCAAAAGGAAAGAAGTTGCTCTCGAATCCAATCTTTAGAATTTCAACATAGTTGTTGTTTATCCCCTGATTACCCAGTGCATTTATAAGCGAGCTTATGCTCACAGTCAAAAACCTTTTCATAATAATATATGAATGCAATGCAAAGTTGTAATTGATATTCATTGCATCTTTCTATATAAGTTATTGGACTACTTGTAGATGGTTGGTCGTTTGTACTATACCCACTACGGAAGCCATCCTGTTCATGTGGTTGGTTGTAATCCAGTTGTGCTGTTTATTCTATTTGTCATAATTTTTTGTGAAAATCTTGTAGATTACTGGAAGTAGGCTTATTGGTTGGTCGGTAGTTTTTAAGATCTTGATTATCTCCTTCTTTGAAAAGGAAGTAGTATTACAACCGCTATCTTCCAGGAATTAGGAATATTCTTAACTGTTAAGCATAGTGTGAATAATTTGGCTAGGGTTTCAGTCGTGGTCTCCCCACCCTCTTCAATAATGTCTATTGCTATGCCGTCGCCACCCGGAACCTTGCCTTTTTCTATATATATATATATATATATATATATATATATATATATATATATATATATATGAGGTATATATATATATATATATATATATATATATATATATATATATATATATATATATATATATATTTTATATATATATATATATATATATATATATATCAACAGTTTTTAAAGGACATTGATCAATGAATGTGTCTCATTTTCTTTACAGTTGAATAAATCGACCGATGTCATTGGCATTGCTTAGTTGCTGATTTTTATCAGAAGGTATTTGAAAATTTTTCTTTTAAAGATGAATTGTTAGGAATGATTTCATTGAAAATAAGAACTCGAGGTGTTGATATTTCGCAAGGATTCTAAGAGCACGTTGATAAGATTCAGTTGTAACTAAGAAAACTTATGTCAATTACCACAGACGCAGCTCCTGCAATGATTGTTGCATTCAATAGATTCTCAGCTTTATGTAAGAAAAATAAAGACTTTCTACACATTTTAAGCTACCATTGCATCATTCATCAGCAAGTTTTGGCCAGTAAGAGACTTTATAAGAAAGATGTCATGGATATTACTTTTAAAATCGTCAATTTCATCAGAAGTAAATCCCTACAAAGGCGCCTGTTTAAATTACACTTGGAAGACAGTGAACAAGATTTGCTTCTGCATACGGATGTTAGGTGGCTTAGCCGAAGTAAATTTCGCGACTTGTTAAATGATGTCATTAGTTTTTTTGGTGAAATAAATGAAGAATATTATTAATTGCGATATCCAGAACGGCTTTTTCGTTTGGCATTTTTAACAGATTTTACCGGAATACTAAGTTCACTGAACTTGGAATTACAGAGGAAAAAATAAAGCAATTAGTAATATGATGAGTAGCGTTGCTGCTTTCAAGAATCAAGCAATGACCATGATCAGGGATTTGATTTGGAGAACGAGCAAATTGATAAATTTCAAACATTCAAGATCACTTACAAAAAACATCCCACATTCATTTTCAACTCTGTAAAATATGTTGCAGAAATCCGTGCTGCTCTTCATGACTCGGAAATCAGATTTAATGACTTCTCCATATTCGAAGAGTTGATTCAGTTTGTCATTTATCCATTCAACAAGCGAACAAAGCAGCAATTCATTTCAAGTAAATTTGCTGAGATATATAAATTAGATAAAGTTACAGTAGAAGATGAAATAATAAGCTTACGATCTGACATATTTTTAAAAGCTAGGTCATCAGAAAGTGATTTTTGGAACCTTGTTTGTAAGGAAATATATCCTAATTTAAGAAACTGTAGCCAATGTTTACATTCTTGCTTTGGATTCACACATCTGTGTAAATCAGTATTTTCCTATTTAAAAGTAATGAAAAATAAACAAAGGTCAACATTAATATACTGCCGACTGTCTACGATTAGCATTATCAACTTTTGTACCAGATTTAAAAGCTTTGGTTGGGAGCATGCATACGAAAATGTCTCACTAATTCAATCCATTAAAATATAAAGGTTAGTGTTAAACACAAACACACACACCTACACACACACACACTAATATATATATATATATATATATATATATATATATATATATATATATATATATATATATATATATATATATATATATATATATATATATATCACTAATTAATCTTCATTTCCTAATAAAGATTAGTAAAGTAACACAAACACACAAACCTACACACACAAACACATATTAATATTTAATAATAATAATATATATATATATATATATATATATATATATATATATATATATATATATATATATATATATATATATATATAGAAATATATATATATATATATATATATATGTATATATATATATTTATATATATATATATATATATATATATATATATATATATATATATATATATATATATATATATATATATATATATATATATATATATATATATATATATATATATATATATATAGTATATATATATATATATATATATATATATATAAATATATATATATATATATATATATATATATATATATATATATATATATATATATATATATATATATATATATATATATTATATATATATATATAAAATCATATGTTGACTGCAAGAGCAGAGATGACGAAATGTCGATCCATAATATAATATTCATCAAACACGATAAAAATAACAAATCGCTCCAAAAATAAAAAAATAAATAAATAAATAAAAGCATAAATATTTGTCTTCAAGGGTAAACTGCAAATATTAATATAAAATCGAAATATTATCAAAATTACAATATAAAGTTAATCATAACAATATATATAAATATATGTATATATATATATATATATATATATATATATATATATATAGAGTATATATAGTATATATATATATATATATATATATATATATATATATATATATATATATATATATTACTCACTGATCATTAACATTGAGACTATAGGTGATAGAGCACAATATAATAATGCTATTTGCAAAATTGATAAAATAAAAGTATTTAAAGTTTTTATATTCATTCTTTCAGAAAATAATAATAATAATAATAATAATACAATAATAATA
>JABUQX010092008.1:0-15000 GCA_015478945.1 Trachelipus rathkii | reverse complement strand
ATTTGTTTTGTTTATAGAGAAAGATGATAAAGGTTACAAGTATTTAATATTAGTTAAATAGAGATTTTAATGGATAAAGTTTTAACGGGTGTAAATTTTAAGTGTGGGAATAAATAAAAATTGATAGAGTATAGGTTTTAACCTTTTATATTCTTTTATATTTTTTATATTTTATATTGTTTTATATTGTTTTAACCTTTTGTGGGTATTGTTATTATTGTGGGGATATTTGGTGGGTGGGGATATTTGGTGAGCGGGGTGGTGGCCCTAGGTGTTGGGAAGTGCCTAGGGTGGGGAGTCCCACAAAGCGTGCAGCCGGAGGGAGTATATATATAGAAGAAGGGAAAAGATGGGGAGGAGAGAGGTAATTAGGGTGGGTTGTATGAACGTGAGAGGTGTAAACGAGGATTTGAAGAGGGAGGTAAGTTAATGTTTGAAGAAAAGATTGATGTGCTAGTTAACAGAAACTAAGCTGAAGGGAAAGAGGGAGGTGGATTTTGGAAAATACAAGGGTATGATATCAGGGGTGAACGAGAGAGTGAGGGCGAGGGAAGGGGTGGGAATAGTTATGAGTGGGATAAGGTAAAATTATGCAAATAGGTGAGTTCGAGGATAATGTGGGTAAAAGTGAAATTTGGGAGGGTATGCGGATATGCACCAGTGAATGGAGCGAGGGAGGAGGAGAGAGAAAGATTTTGGAGTGAGTTGAATGGGTGTTGGGAAAGTTTCGGGGTAAATGACAAAATTTGTCTATTGGGAGATTTGAATGCAGGAGTGGAAGGAGGGGGTGGGAAGAATAATAGAACCATTTGGGGTAGGGGAGAGAATGTTAATGGAGAAAGTCTGTTAGAGCTGTGTGTTGAAAGAAGAATGATAGTGGGGAATTGGTTCAAAAAAAGTGAAAATCACAAGTATATACATGGAAGAGTGAGACAACGGGGGGGGCGGTACTTGATTATGTGTGTGTAAATGGAAGGATAGAGGTAGATTATTGGATGTAAATGTTTTAGAGGGGCTGGGAGGGGGATATCGGATCACTATTTGGTGGTTGCTAGGATAAGGTTGGGAGGAGGGTGACGATTAGGGAAAGGGGAGAAAAAAAGGAGAGTAGAAGTGATAAAGGTGGAAAAATTGGATGAGGCAATGTGTAAGAGGGAGTTTAGGAGAGGTATGGAGGATAAGTGGAGAGACGTGAGAGGGACGGGAATTGGGGAGGTGGAGGGGGAGTGGATGAGATTTAAAGAGGCTGTATGTGAAGAGGCAAGAAGGGTATGTGGAGTGAAAAGGGGGTGCAAGAAGAAGGAAAGGGAGTGAATGGTGGAATGAGGAGGTGAAGGAGGTGGTGAAAAGGAAAAAGGAGGCTTATGAAATGGTTGGGAAGTAGGAGGGAGGAAAGCTGGGAGGAATATAGAAGGGTTAGAGGGGAAGCAAAGAGGGCGGAGGAGAGGACGAAGAGAAGAGCAAAAAAGATGAATGGTGTAGAAAAGTGACGGAAAGTTTTCGAATCGGGGAGCAAGATGTTCTGAAAAGAAAAATAAAAAAGGAAGAAGAAGGGAGGGGTTGGGGAGAGGATTAAGGGAGGAGATGGGAGTGGATAGGAGGAGAGGATAGGGTGAGGAAGGTGGGGAGTATTTTAGTGATTATTGAATGAAGTGGGTGGGGGGAGGGGGAGGAAGATTTGCAAGAGGTGAGGGGGGGGTGAATTGGGGTGGGAGGGGGAGGATGAAATACAAATGGAGGAAATTAGGGCCTTGAATAAAGGAAAAAAAGGAAGTCCGCAGGTCTGGATGGTGTGAGAATGGAAATATTGCAGAAGGGAGGTATAGGGGTGGAGGAATGGCTGTATAGGTTATATAATATATGTTTGAGGAGTGGTGAGGTACCACAGATTGGGAGGATGGTTGTTTGGTTCCCCTGTATAAGGGGAAAGGGGATAGGATGGAATGTGGGAATTATAGAGGTATGTCTTTTAAGTGTAGGGAAAAAGTATGGGAGAATACTGATTGAGAGAGTGAGAGTTTTAACGGAGGAGAGAATGGGGAGGAACAAGGAGGATTTAGGGAGGAAGAGGGTGTGGACCAAGTGTTTACACCAAGATGCTTGTGGAGAAAGTATAGAGAGGAAAAGGGAAAGTGTATGGGTGTTTTTAGATTTAGAGAAAGTATATGATAGAGTGAAGAGGGGGTGAAATGTGGAGGGTGTTGGAGGAAAACGGAGTGGGGGGTAAATTAGGTAAAGGTATTAGGGCATTTTATAGGAATAGTAGAATGTGTGTGAGAGTGTTAGGAGGGGAGAGTGAGATGTTTGGTGGTGAGAGGATTGAGGCAAGGGATGTGTTATGTCGCCATGGTTATTCAATTTGTTTATGGAGAGTGTTTGCAGAGGAATGGTGAGGGAGGGGGGGGGGGTGTGGAATTGATGAATGGGAATGATAGAAGGGAAGTGAACATGACACTGTTTGCGGATGATAATGCCCTAGTGGCGCAGAACGCGGAAGGGTTGAGGTATTTGGTGGGGGAGTTTTAGAGAATGTGTGGACAAAAGGGGCTTAAAATAACTCCAGTAAATAAAGTGTTAGTGTTTGAGGGGAGGAAAGAGAGGGGAGGGGAGGGGTTAGAGGTTAGAGAGGGGGGTGTATTAATAAAGATTTTTAGATATTTAGAGATGGATTTGAAAGGTAAGAATAAAGGAGGAGATAGAACATAGAGTAGGAGAAGGAATGAGAGCTTTGAGTGGTCTAAGAGAATTATAGAAAGGGGGGGATTTATCACAGAAAGTTAAGATAAGTATGTTTGAAAAAATTTACCAGCGGTGTTGTATGGTGTGAAACGTGGGGTTGAATGCCAGGTCCAGGAAATAGAAGTTGGAAGTATTTGAGATGAAGGGGTTGAGAGCGGTTTGTGGGTTAGCAGAAGGGATTAAGAATAGGGTGGTGAGGGAGAGATGAGTGGAGGAATGGTTTGGTGGGAAGAGCGGAGAAGGGAATGTTAAGATGGTATGGGCATCTAGTGAGAATGGAGGAACAGAGAGTGGTTAGGAGAGTTTGGGAGTCGGGGCGGAGGGGGATAGGAAGGAGAGGCAGGGGGAGACCCCAGAAGGAGGTGGATGGATGGAATAAAGGAGATGCTGGAGGAGGGAGGATGAGGGAGGAAGAGGGTAGGGTGTTGGCGAGAGATAGAGTGGGGTGGAGGAGGGGTGAGGGCGAGATGAGGGGAAGTGTGAATGAGAGAGGCTGTACGTACCACTACCCCGCTCATGCGGGAAAAAAGTGTAAGTAAAATAATAATAATAATAAATAATATATATATATATATATATATATATATATATATATATATATATATATATATATATATATATCTATATATATATATATATATATATATATATATATATATATAAGAAGAAGTATATATATATATATATATATATATATATATATATATATATATATATATATATATATATATTAAGGGATGCATGCATTCCATTCTCTATCTCTTAAATTAAAACTGATAAATCTTGGTTTATCAGAAAAATTATCGTTGTCTTCAAATCCAGAAACTCGTGCTTTAATACATTACATCCAGGATTGACAAAAAATGAGCTTTTCGAGACTCTAAAAACTTTTCTTCGTAGAAATTGCAATATTCTTTCTGGTTCTTCTACCTCACAATCTTATGACAATTTGCCATATTAAAATGTCAGCTCTAACTTGGCTAATTCCTCTCTTCCCTCCTCCTGAATTCCTGTCTGTAATATTGCTGTCTTAACTTCTGCTAAAGCTGAATGGTTTGCTCAAATATTTCCCTCTAATTCCAATCTAAATGGTTCCAGAACTATTCCTCCTCTCCGCCTCCTTTCAAATCATTAGAATGTTATTTCTTCATTCTCTAAGCTTAACGCTAAGAAGGTGGAGAGTGCTGAAGTTATCCCTCCAGAGGTCATCGAAACTTTTGCTTCTGAGCTTGTACCCTGCCTTGGTAACCTGTTTCCTCACTGCCTATAAACTTCAACCTTTCCCTCCAGCATGTGCTGAAGAAGCGGGACTCTAGTCAATAATCCAACTATTGTCTTAAAGCTTTAACCTCTGTTCTTCTTAAAGTTTTCGTTTTCGTATTTATTGTTAACAAGATTTAGAAACATCTTAAATCTTCTAATCTTATCTCTGATTGCCAGTATGGCTTCTGTAAGGACCATTCGACTCACTAGTAATATTCCTTCCTCTCTCTCCGACTTTTGGTTCTCTGCTCTTCCGCATTTCGGTGAGTCCTTTTCTTTGGCATTAGACATATCAAAGTCTTTCGATAAACTTTGGCACAAAGCTTTAATATCTAAACTTCCCAGTTTCGGTATTTATCTTTCTCTTAATTTGTAACCATCTCCTGACTTTCGTTCCAGTCGTTCAATGATTGTTATTGTTTAGTGGAGGCTCCACTTATCCTTTAAATCTTTCCATAGTGGTGTTCCTCAGAATTCTGTTCTATCCTAAACTCTTTTTATTTTTTATTTTGCATCAATGATCTATCTGTTACTGTGTCTCCTCTCCTCTCCACTCTTCGACTGATAACTCCATCACTCATCAATACTCCTTCCAATTTCAAAGACGACTCATTCAACAGCAAATAAACGATACTATGAGGATAGACTTGAAGCAACAGACATAATCTTTCTGATACCTTTAGTTGTGTTAAAGAAAACAAGGTTGTTTTCAATGCCGCAATAACTCAGCTTCTTCATCTATCTACTTGACATATTCTTGCACACGACTTTAGTATCTTCTTTGAAAACAAAACTCTATCCTTCTTCTATTCTTAATATTCTTGATATTTTCTTTTTCCGTGATCTTTATTAGTATTAGAAGGATCACATTGTTCTTTCTAACAAGTTTCTAGGAAATTGGGTATTCCGAGGCGCCTTCGAAACTTCTTCTCACCATCCCAGTTGCTAGTTCTACATAAGGACGTTGTTTGCCCATCTATAGAGTATGGATCACATATCTAGGGTGGTTCCACACATATTGCTCTCCTTGATAAAGTGTAGTATAGGGTTTGTTGACTCCTTAACTCTCCCACTCTAACTAACTCTAACAGTGGCATCATTTTCTTTTTCTATTGTTGTTACAATTAACTTTGTTTTTTTTTTGTTTTTGTTTTTAATTTTCCAGCCATGTTCCTCCTTCTTTGAGGAAAGTTCCTACGACTTGTATTTCAGTCCGTCTCATCCATTCTCAGCTCAACTCTATGACCCAGACTTAACTGCTATGCTCAATCTTACATGTGCTCTACTTGGTAAAGTCAGGAACATGTTTTTCTCTCATTTATTTACTATCTAAATATATAATTAGGATGTATTTATAGTAGTATTAGCATGCTTTCATTTAAAGCATTTATTAATAACTTTTTTTTATTTGAAAAAGAAAAAACATAAAAAAAAAAAAAAGTTTTTTTTGTGTGTTTAAAAATAAAAATAATGTGTTTTTAAAAAAAACAACACATATATATATATATATATATATATATATATATATATATATATATATATATATATATATATATATATATATATATATATATATATATATATATATATATATATATATATATATAGGCATATATATATATATATATATATATATATTTATATATATATATTTAATAGAAAATAATTATGAAATTTTTCTTTAATTTTACTGAAAAATACTTTTAGCAAATCTGGCAGATTTTTATAATTTAAATGCAACTGATATTGAAATAATGTATCTTTAAAGTATTTGTAAACTTGCATGCAGTAGTCGAAATACGTTTTTTTATAACAATGATTAACAAATATTTCTGAAAAATACATTAAAAAAATGTGATTGACTTAAAGGGCAGGTTCAATGTTTAACTAAAAAAAAAAAAAAAAAATCTAATTCAAAATATGCTGTAATAATTTTTTACAGTCTCAAATTTTATTTAATTTTTCGGAATAGATATAATCAATTTGTCGAAGTTTAAAAACTAAAATTCAGAGAATTTTTCTGTATTCCCAACCACTTGACCATTTGACATTTGACCCCAATATGAATTGCCGATTTTGAATGACTCTATGTCGATAAAAAACCATTCAGCATTTACATATTTTACTAGATAAAAGTTTTAGGTTTATGCTTTCTGGGTTTCTATGTACCATATCCAAAAATAAAGTCTATTTTTTCAAATTATTTATAACAGAGGGGTGAAAATTGCCAAAATTGAAAATTCTCTCTAATTTTTTTTTACCATTTCACCAATTTTTATGATATTTTCGGAGTAGATTGAATTGGACGAGTTACATATCTTTAATTTAGAACATTTTTCTAAGTACCACCGCCTTTGCACCCGTCTCAGTATACCGCGGACATGCCAGAAGCTTTGAAAACATGTTCTGGCTTATATGTTCGGGTCGATCGCATCAGAAAAAACCTTGGATATTAGAAACAACCTACACAGGTCCCTTCTTGGTTCTGGGTCAGTCTGACCGGTGCTTCAAGCTTCAGCTCCCAGATAGCAGGTCGAACATGGTTTCGTTTGAACGATTGATCTCCTTCGTCTGGATCGTCTGCATCTGTAACCACAGCATCTTCATCTTAAGTGGCTGCACCTTCCAGTTCCGCAAAATCTGCAACTTCTACACAAGGTAATTTACCTGCAGATCCTGCATCGTCACCTTCTGTAATACCCCTCCCCTCCTTCTGGGTCGCTGTCGTCGTTATCAGATTCTCCTATCGTTCAGCGTTGAATAAGCCTCGTTTAAATGCGTATATTAACACCAGTAATACCTCCACTATAACCTCCTAAATTAAGAATTGGAAATATACAACCTCTTGTAGATCCTCGAAAAGAGGATATTACTAAACATTAACTCCATAAACATCATAAACATATGAAATAAATTTCGTATATAACCTGATTACCTGAATACTGGTTTGTGAACCCATTTTGATAATTGCTTTAAAATTCGAACACTGAAAATTGAAGATCTAGCGTATCTTTACATATTTGTTTTATTTTAGACTTTATGTTTTATTTAACAGAAAGATTTAGAATCTTTTCTTGAATGTATTTATACATTGTAAATAGTTATAGCATAATTATTCTTTTGGCTTTATATCAATGAACATTTTGCATTTTAATTTTAAAAATTTGTTTAAGTTAAATAATGAGTTAATTAAATGCTTGAGTTAGTTATTTTAAAATAAATTGTTTAACAATGTAAATGTTTAATGTGCAGTAAATATTCTATAATTCTTTACAATTACACTGTTTTTCGTAATTAACTCTTCTTATAAATCTTATAAATTTATGGTGTTAAATTTAATCAAAATAAAATTGGGTAATAGTAGCGCAGAGGGGCTTCACCCTGATTTTTATATAAATCACAGGATATACTCTAAAAATAATAGTAATGAAGAATTAAAAAAAATAATAATGTGGCGGTCTAATTAGGAAAAAAAGTTACACCCTCTTAAAGTTGTTAAAAATCCCAAAGGATTTTCTTATATAAAAAAAGTTAAAAATCACAGGATATACTCTAAAAAAATAATAATGAAGCATAAAGAAAACCAAAATGGTTTAAGTCTTTAGGAAAAAAATTACAATCTCTCAAAGTTAAAAATTACCGGTCCTCGCGCTCGTTTTAGGGCCATCCTAGTTCAGGTTATGATAAGATAAAAGTTCCGGTTCCGGCCGGTACTTACCGGAACTTTCCACTTTTTCAAATGTCTTTCTTAAAAAAAATCAGTAATTTATTTATCATTTACTCAGTTATGATTATACATAAAAAAATAATATAGAAAATTGATCAGCGAATTATGACGTAATAAATTCACGAAAACGAAAGGTTTTTTTCGCTAAGTAAAGCGATTTAGTGAAGGTAGTGTTCACGGGATAACCCAATTCTCACTACTTTGTTTATAAACAAATGGTTACCACGTGGATTTGCTGATAGGCGAACCGAAAAGTGAGATTTGATCAAATTTTGATGAAACTCAACTAAATAAGTTTGCTTTCACTAATTATAGTAATTAATAGACTAATAGTACACAGTTTCTTAAAGTTAACACAAGAAAGGTTTATCATAATTCACAAATGTTTTTCTTTTCCTCAAGTTAAAATAAAAGTTTTTATCAGTTTTTTTTAAGACCGCTTTCGTGTTTGTCATCTGTGCTTACGCTCGATAAGAAATGCTTACCCAGTTGTAGCACGAATTTTGTGCATAAACGATTGCGATTTCTCATAAAAGTTACTTTTGTTTACAAAAATTGGAATCAGCTGTTGTGTTGGAGCACGTGGTTATGGAATAAACAGAAATAAAAAATAACAAATTGTTTATATTACAAATAATATTTGATCATCTATTGTGATGGAATTTATCGATTTAGAAGAAATTGGATTTAAAGTTAATTTTATTGAATGAACCATTCGAAATTCAAACGGGCATACTACGCCGCCATCATGTTTGTTTACATTTTTTCGTAAGAACGAGCTAAATTCGGCAAGCAAGGGAAATAGTAACCTTACAGAATTAAGGAAATGCCTTACGTTTGGCGAGCATATTTTACGATTTTGAGCTAAGTTTGACAAAAACGAACGCAAACTCGAGCATTTCTTACGTTTCGTAAACAAAAATGCAAAAACGTAAACGGCTTAAGTGGAAGAGAGAGAGAGAGAGAGAGAGAGAGAGAGAGAGAGAGAGAGAGACCCGGTTTTTTTATACAAACTCGATAGACAATATCGGGATACAAAGTCGAGCAAAGATCTACCTTTTTTTGCTCGAGCGATATCATTTTCTTATTTTTAAACTTTGAAGGCCCGTAGTATATATAGTATATTCCTATTTTACTTAATAAATTTACTGATCCGCTTCTCCAAATTTTGGGTTACAGAACTAAGAGCTCAACATGGATATGACAAGATGCCAGATACTTCTAAAGATACTCCACTTGTTAATCAGACAAGTTTTCAGTAGAATGTGTAATTTGTAGCTGGAGTCGATAAGTTCCGGTTCCGGCCGGAACTTTTCCAATGTTCCGGAAAGTTCCGGCTCCGGCCCGAACCAAAAATTCTAGTTCCGGTACATCCCTAGTATACATAGATTTTCTCTGTGTATACCTAACAAAATATATCATAACCTGAACTAGAGGGCATGAAATGATACCTATCCTGGATGGATAAAAAATGAAAAGTCTATGGGAGATTTAACAACTTTGAGAGGCTGTACCTTTTTTTCCTAAAGAGACAGCCACGTTTGTTTTTTTCTGTTCTTCATTATTATTTTTTAAGAGTATATCCTGTGATTTTTATAAAAATCGGGGGTGAAGCCACTCTGCGCTACTATGACCTAAAATTGTATTACAATAGTGATAAAAAGTACATTGACATTTCGTACATTGACTTTAGGGAATCTTTGCTTAATTTCAAAGCATGGCAATGTTTATAGTATCTTAATGCTCTTGTAAATACTTCAGGATATCTCTGCAATTGTCCAAGATTTCAACGTTTTAAATCGTTTAAAACTTAATCATCAATTGTAATACTTCTCTTTAAACTCTTGTCATAAGCTTCCTTTAAACTTCTTACGATTTTGCTTACATCAAATTGAAAATCGAGATGAGTGATGACATTTTCAATTCTGAGTAATTCTTAAGCAAAGGACTTTTTGATTTTGTAGTCATAAATTGGTTATATAATGATAAACTTATTCCATGTACACCTTTAATGCAAAATAGGGGAAAAAAATTATTGGTATTATAAGTATTTTATATTTTTTCATTTTTACATTTTATATTTTTTATAAAATTTTGTAATAATGTAATTGAAGAATAGATAAAATCTTGAAGACCTTATATACAAATCATAATTCTGTCTCCATTTGTATTTCAATAAAATAAGCGTATTTCAATAAATTAAAAAAAAAAAATGAGACAATTTTACTCAATTAAAATGAGAAACATTTCTGTGGACTTTGTTCTTTCAGTCCCTGATACTAGAAGTTGCTTTTTGGTTGCTCCACGAATGGTTATATATATATATATATATATATAGTGTTTATAAACAGTTGAAATCGAAATAGGAATAATAAAAAGAATTTAAACCTAATAAACTATAAAGGTGTTACGAGGTTTGGTCAGAGCTTCAAAATTTAAACTGTATTTATAAAGGACACAAACATCGATAATTTTGTTAGAAATGATCGAGTTACGTACGTCGTTTGCTAATTTATATTCCTGAAACCTAAACTAAGAATAAGAAAAATTTCAGTACTCAAAACGAAATTTTCTCTTTAACGATTGACTTTTGTTTCATTATAAGAGCTTAAAATAAATAAATAAATAAATAAAAAACACTGGCAGTAGTAATAGAGCCAGTCCCGCGGCCACTTTTTTCTATATAAATGAATAGAGATATATTAGGCTTAGGGGGAGAATTGATAAGCCCGAAGGGCTATCAATTCGACAAACAGACAAAACCGAAGGTTTTGTCTATGTTTGTCTGTGTTTGTCTATGTTTGTTTGTGTTTGTTTGTATTTATTGATTTTATATATTAAATTAAGAAATTATGATCACGTAGTGATCATAATTTCGAGTTGTGTGGTTCTTGAAAATTACCGACCCGACTCCGACTCCGACTCGCGGGCCCCGACTCCGGCGCCTCTTCACCACAGAGCGCGTGAGCGCCCGCCACCGCACCGCACCGCACCGCACGCGGTGCGTCTTATTTTCTTTGAAGTTTTTATTATTATTATTAATTATGATTATTATTTTATTATTTTATTATTATTAGTAGTATAGTTACCAGTAGTGGTTAGTAGTAGTAGTAGTAGTTGGTAGTAGTAGTTAGTGGTGGTAGTAGGTTAGAGTTATCGTATTGGTTTAAAATTTGGAGGGGGTTAGATGACGGCATATCCTTGTTGGTATACGAGGTTACATCCCCCTGGGTCCCCAAAGGGGGGACCCCACCCCCTTCATAGCACCGGTGCTGACCCCAAAACATTAAATATTGACATAGAACAACGAAACTTGATATGCCAGCCTTTTTAGGTTTGTATCGTAGATTGTATCCGGGGTAAAATGGAACCAGAATCCCGGGATTTTTTGGGAAAAAACCCCCCAAATTCGGGGACAGCCCCACCAAATTCTGAAATATTTGACATTAAAATGATGAAACTCGGAAATACAACCTCTGAGGATGTATCTTAGATGACCCCGCGTGTGTAAAATGACTGTGGGTGCCCCAGACGGAGGTACTCACCCCAAAATCTGAATTATTGACATAGAACAACGAAACTCGAAATACAGCCTTTTTAGGTTGTTTCTTAGATGTATACGAGGGTAAAATGACCGATTTGACCAAATTTTGGGGACCAGCCCCACAAAAAACTTGGAAATATCTGACATAGAATGCATGGAATTGGATAACAACCTGTCTGAGGAGTATCTTTAGATGACCCCGGGTGTTAAATGACTGAGGTGCCCCAGACGTTTACTCACGCCAAAAATCGTGAAATATTTGACATAGAACAACGCGAAAACTTGATATACAGCCTTTTTAGGTTGTATCTTAGATGGATCCGGGGTAAAATGACGATTTGATCAAATTCGTGCGACCCAGCCCACAAAACTAATAGTTGACATAAAATGGATGAAACATTGTATACAACCTTCTGAGGATGTATCTTAGATTTGACCCGGTGTGTAAAAGACTGTCGGGTTGCCCAGACGGGGTAACTCACCCCAAAATCGAAATATTTGACATAGAACAACAAACTTGATATAACGGGCCTTTTTTAGAGATTGTATCTTAGATGTATCCGGGGTTAAAATGACCGATGGACCAGATTCGGGGACCAGCCCCACAAAACTGAAATATTGACCTGGAACGATGAAACTCGGTATACACTTATCATATAGGTACTAACATCATATATGGGTTAAATAGCCATACACATCCAAAAGGAGGGGTCACCAGCCCACAAAACTGAATATTTTGCGTTTAGAACAACGAAGAACTGGTATACATCTTTCTTATGATGTATCAACCTCGATACAGAACACAAAAAAAAAAAAATTAAAAATTAAAAAAATTTTTAAAATTTAAAAAAAAATTTTAAAAAATTTTTCAAAATTTAAAAAAATTTAAAAAATTTAAATTTTTTTAAAAAATTAAAAAAAAATTAAAAAAAAAAAAACAAATTAAACATTTTCTCTTTTTAAGTTATAACTTAAAAAATTGTACGTTTTTATATAAATCCAAACACCCTCTAGAAGCCTCTGGAGCCTCTTGGGAGCCTCTTGAGCCTCCTCCCCTCCCTTCCTCACCCTCCTCCAACTCATGCCCCTCCCCATCTATGATCTAATTGATTCAAGTCATATTTTATGTATAACATAACACAAAACTTTTATTTATTTTGTTTTTATATTTCTTTTAACAGTTTGTTTTTACTAAATTTTTACGCTTTTCATATTTACAAACTTAAGAAATTTGGGTTTTTACATACCCTAAACAGTAAATCAGTTAAATCAAACCACCCACCCCATTCGCCTCCCTACCCCAATCCTGAATATTTATACATTAGCATAGTAATACTTTAACAAAAAAATTTTATTTCATAACCTTGTCTAATTATCATACTGATCAATGAATATATACTAACATTAACAAGATCCATACTTAACAACAGTAAGAAACTAACATGAGTTGCAGAAGGAACCTACTTACACTTTTTTTCTAACATATCACTGTAACAATTTTTTACATTAAACATAGTAATTTAACAAAATTTTCATAACCTTGTCTAAATATCATACTGATCAATGAATATATGCGAACGTAACAAAGTTTTCACATCAATAAAGCAACCATAGCATCACCTGAACTACGAATAAAACGTACATTCACAAAACCTAACACATCTTAAAACATGAATAAACAGTTACATTAACAAGTTTTCATACTTAACAACAGTAAAGTAACTACATTGAGCGCAGAACGTAACCAACTTACACTTTTTCTAAACATATCACAGTTTTTACATTTAACATAGTACATTTAACAAAAAATTATCACAACCTTATGTAAGTATCTTACTGATCAATGAATTATGCTAACGTAACAAGTTTCATATTAAAAAAGCAAACATGGATGATATGAACTTACGAATATTAAATGTACACACAACATCCTAACACTATCTTATACACGAATAGACAGTCAAACATTAACCAAAGTTGCCAATACTTACAACTGTGACTAACTAAAACTTATGCCAACAAATTTAAACCCCCCCTAAAAAAAACTTTTATTTTTTTTCCCCCCAAAAAAAAAAACCCCAACTTTTCCAAAACATATCTCTAACATATCATTATTATGTTCGTTCCACGAACATAGTAACATTTAACAAAGAATTTATCACAACTACTGTAATTATCATTTACTGATCAACGAAAATAGCTCGTAAGCAGCAAAATTTCACATCCAAATGAAAGTAACATTATCATAACCTGATGAACCAAACTATAAGGGTATAACATCAAATCGAACATACCCTATTCATGAATAAACCACTAACATTAGCAAAGTTCCATACTTAACAACAGTAAAGTACAACCTACATGGCATACAAAAAACGTAACCGAGTTCATACGTATTTCAAACACATATACTCAAACATCATCTTACATTTTCGTCATTAAACGACTGTAATATTTCTGCTCACCGTACCTAATTATCATTACCGATTCAAAGACGAAATCATATAGCCGAGCGTAACAGAAAGTAATTTCACATGGACCATTAAAAAGAACATAACCCACTCCACTGATACATCTTAAACTCAAGAAATAACTAGAACCGTCACCTAACAACCGACTAAATTGCATAACACACCATTAAACACACTGAAAAATATAAAAAACAGCTAAACACTTAGCACGAGTTTCAATAAATTTAAAAAACAACAGCTGCCAGAGAAGTAAAGCTAGCAAAAAGCAATCAGAACAAGTTGCCTTTGAAGCATCGTAAATTATTTGCTTTTAGTTCACGGATGTTTGAAACCAAAAATTTTTTTCAAGCGAAACGCCACCAACAAAAAAACCAACCACAAATTAATGATAATTTAATAATATAGGTTTATGATTCTTATATTTCTTCCTAAAAATGAAAACAATATTTTTGTTCAATAACCAACTGAGTTTAGGTCAATTTGTAAAATTTATTTCTTAAATTAATTAAGGATATCTTTAGTTTTTGTGTTCTAAAAAAAAAAACTTTTAGAAATTCTTTAACTTAAAGTAATATGTCTTGTAAAGGAACTATTTGTGCCTTGTACTATAAAAGAGACATATTTTATATCATTTTGATGATATAGCTACATCAAAGACGTAAAGAAAAAAATTGCCAATAGTCTTTTAACATACGCCAAAAAACCAACGGAGAATAAAATAACGAACTGAGAAATCAGTACAAACTCGAAAACCCCACACCCTAACCTCCCCCCTACCGTCATCCCAACCTAATCTATGGGGTTATTTGATCTATTGATCTTTGACCTTCCAGTCATATTTCGAGTATCATTTGGATAAACATAGCATAAAAATATGTCTTTTTATACTAACCATCGAATATATGCTTGACACAACAAAGTTTTCACATTAAATAAAAAGCCAACATTAACATTAACGCTGATGTAAGAATATCAATGTATAAACATGCAACCGCTCTTAATTACCCTAAACACGAAATAAACAACTACCCCATTAACAAAGTTCAATAACTTAACAACAGTAAAGTAACTAGCCAAACATATAGAACGTTGCCTTTCACATCATTTTTTTACTGTTTTGTATTTTTAAAAACTTTTATTTATGTTAACTTTATTTTCTTTAAAAACTTTTTGTTTTAAAAAACTTTTAGCTATTTTTAAATTTTATTCTTTAAAACTTCTATTTATGTTTTAGTTTGACTGTTTGTTTACAAAAC